>SMGT01014166.1:28525-92218 GCA_004794575.1 Lanistes nyassanus
ATTAGTGTGCGTGTGACAAGGTCACGCAGGCGGGGAGAGCAACACGGAGGTCGGTTGTCTCTTTCAAAACCCCCAGTTCGCAACAATTATTATTATTATAAAATTAATAACCACTCTGGAAACTGAGTAACAAGTGCATTGTTATTATTATTATTATTATTAAATTAATAACCACTCCGGAAACTGAGTAACAAGTGAAGGAGTGCGCAAATTTGACAAATGCAGGTAGACAGACAGAAATCCCGCCCAGTATACACACCGGACGTAGAGGGCTCGCAGTCGACTCCGACATCTTCATCGTGATCACAGTTGTGGACTCCGATGCCGCGGTGGGAGCACTCGGCAAGGTTTGTTTCGTTTCCTTTGCACTTGACGTTGTCCAGAAGGATGTTGTCCGAGCCCTGGCCGTAGAACGCGCGGGGTTTCACCAGCGGGAAGCTGCTGCTGACGTCAACAGGCAGAGCACAGAAACGCGTTTTTAAAGCGTTTTTGACACTGATCTTAGCTAATGTACTGTATAGACATTGCTTAAGTCAGGGCTGACGGGATACATAGCATAATGAAGCTCTCCGTATTTGCCACTGTTTTGAAACAGTAATTTGTCAACATCCATCCATCCATCCACATCCCGTACTCATCTACTGAATAGATTCTTAGCATTCACTTTCTGCCGTACTCAGTAGGTCCTATAGCATACTACCGTGCAGCCTGACATGCTACAGAGCCTACTCAGTAAGGATCATTGTGACAATACACACAAAAACTGGCCCACTTATTATTAATGGGTTAAAGGTCTGGAACATAGCCCTAAGCCTAGCCCCACCCCTACCCTCCCTTAAGCCCCATCCTCAGCAAACATTTTTAAAATGTGGCAAAAGAAGAAAAATGGGACAATGCGACAAGTGTAACACTACTCTTCAGTCACTGACACCAACGCTTTACCTATCTGGCTACGGACTACGTAGGTAGTTTCGTTTCATTCTATCCATAAGAAGATACGCTGTGATGTTTCGAGGCATTACCCCTTAATGGGGACAATACTAACGGATAACAACTAAAACTAGAAAACTGAACGGGATTGCACAGGACGCCAGAAGGTGAGGGATGTCCCTAAAAAAACAAATGTTAAAAATCGAAATAAACCAAATTAATATTTTGCTCACCTGTTGATTCCAAGTGAAATAAAGAAACAGTTGTTGTTTACTGACCAGCGAAATAAAGAAACTTGTTGTTTACTGACCAGCGAAATAAAGAAACTTGTTGTTTACTGACCAGCGAAATAAAGAAACTTGTTGTTTACTGACCAGCGAAATAAAGAAACAGTTGTTGTTTACTGACCAGCGAAATAAAGAAACAGTTGTTGTTTACTCACCTTCTGTATCCCAGAGAGAGGCAAGCGACCCTGGCAGCATTAACATCAAAGCCGTCGTCACACACGGTTCCCCACTGGTCCTCGATCCTCACCTCCAGGCGACCCTGTGTCGGGGCACTTCCTCCCACCAGGCGAACACCGAAGCCGCTTCTCGCTGCATTGCGTGGGTATCATAAAACGAATAAACAAGCAAAGTAATTCCCAGTAATTCCTAAACGCGCGTCATCAAGCATCATTCACATACCTAGACACTTTCCAAGCGACACGGTGAGGAACGGGAAGGAAGAGATAGCGATAGAGACTGGGGGTGGGATGGGGAATAGAAGATAGTGGTGGGGTTAGAAGGAAAAGAAAAGAAAAGAATCAATTTTAAAAAATCGACTACACTCACAACCGGCTTTATTTCAACTGGGACAGAAACGCTCTCTGACATTTCTTTAGCAAATACAATTAAAGACGAGTAAATACATTATGATTTTTTGTTCAAAAGCTAGTAGGGTTTCTGGGCAAGTACAGGCACATCCAAACATGCAGAATTAAGGGTAACTTGCCAGAAAGGGCAAGTGAAAAGAATGAGTGCTCGTCAAGCCCAGTGAGGATAAACGCGCGCTCGTTAAAGTCAACGCAAAAGGCTGAGTACAGAACGAGAGGCGCGAGCGGTGTACGCACGTGGCGGAGGCCGGGGCTGGTACACGCACTCCACACCCACGTCCTGCTCGTGAGTGCAGTCGTGTTCGCCGCGCCCAACGTTGACGCAGAGGCTGAGGTCTGGCTCGCTCCCCAGACACACCAAGTCGTCTTCGAAGATCTTGCCGCTGCCCTTTCCGTAGTGTGCGGAGCGTCGAATGATTGGTGAGGGACTGTCAGAACAGAAGATATCTCATCAAGTGAGTACTTTGTCATGGTGCTGCGGGCGTTTGTGTTGTTGTTATTGTTGTTATTATTATTATTATTATTATTATTATTTAAAGTGAGCAATTTGTCATTGTGCTGTGGGCGTTTGTGTTATTATATTAAAGTGAGCATTTTGTCATTGTGCTGTGAGCGTTTGTGATATTATTAATAACTTGATTACTTTGTCATTGTGCTGTGGGCGTTTGTGATATTATTTAAAGTGAACACTTTGTCACTGTGTTGTGGGCGTTTGTGTTATTATTAATAACTTGATTACTTTGTCATTGTGCTGTGGGCGTTTGTGCTATTATTAATAACTTGATTACTTTGTCATTGTGCTCCGGGCGTTTGTTTTGTTATTATTTTTAAAGTGAGTACTTTGTCATTTTGCTGTGGGCGTTTGTGTTATTACTATTAAAGTGATTGTCCTTCTGTTCCAGGGGTTTGTGCGGGTGTATTTGCTTGAAGGCGCGTGCGTGTGTGCCTGTAGAGTTTTTACATTTGTTTGTGAAAATGTGTGTGTTCTAGCTTGCTGTCTTTGTATTTTTATTTGTAACTAACCAACCACGGTACGTTCTAAGATAGTAAGAGATCGAAATTCAGATTCTTTTTGTTTCTGAACCACTACTATATCAACGTTTTCCCATCTTACAGATTGGGGGTTCATGCTCCCTTTCCCCTGATTTTATCAACAAGGGTTCACGGATATTAAAGTTTCCCAGCGAGCGAAAATTCCCATGACAGTGTACCCACAGTGGTCTAAGAAAGACAGGACAGTGGACTGTGTGTAGATAAATGTCATGAGGCCGCTCACGTTGGGAAGCCTGCAGAACGGCACACCACCCGCGCCATGTTCTCCGTGAAGCAGTCTTCACACACTGTCTGCCATTCCCCGTGCACGTACAGTTCCAGTCGTCCGTTGGCAGGGTCACTTCCGTTGACAAGGCGCACCAGACTGTAGGAAGGCGCTAGGGAGGGAAGAATGGGGTATTTGTAGAAACTGTAGTAAGAGTTACTGCTGTTGTTGTTTTTATTGTTGGGGAGGGGGTGTTATTGTTGCTGTTATAGCTTTAGCAGGAGGGTGCAGTAGTGGTGGATGTATTGGAGGCGGTGTTCTTGCTGCTGCTGCTGCTGCTGCTGTTGTTGTTGTTGTTGTTGTTGATGATGATGATGATGATGATGATGATGATGATGATGATGATGATGATGATGATGATGATGATGATGATGATGATGATGATGATGATGATGATGATGATGATGATGAACAGCGAGCTGTCGTCTTACGCACTAGGTTTGATGGGCGGCTCACAATCCACTCCTACGTCCTCGCTGTGGTCGCAGTTGTGCACACCGATACCCTTGTTGCCGCACTCAGCGAGGTTCGACTCGTTTCCTTTACACTCCACGTTGTCTAGCAAGATGCGTCCCTGACCACTTCCGTAGAATGCCGAAGGTCGCACTTCGGGGGCGCTGCTGTTTACAGTAAATAAGCAAAGCCCTTGGACAGTGCCTTTAAACGGAAACAGCGTTTACATTGACTTATGAAAATAGCGATTGACCTTCCTGTCGATAAGACCAACGGGCAATGGTGAATGGTAATCACTTTAATGTTCCCACAGAAGTGAACTGGCAAACGGAAATTCTGGAGCCAACAAAGACGCCTGCCATCAAATATTGTAATCGAAAGCTTCAGATAATTTCCCATGACTTTGTTTAGGTCGTCTCTCAATTTCTCGCTCCCTGCCAGGGATGCCAGGATTGCCCCGTCTGCCATATCTGCGTTTACCGAGGACAATTCAGAATAGAAGTGAGCGCATTTTCAAGCGTCTGCACTTAAGGTTAGTCTAAACTGCCGCCCGAAGCTGTACTGAGAAATGTTGTGCTCACCTGCTGAAGCCAAGTGCTTTGCACACCACCTTAGCATCGTGCACATCGAAGCCGTCGTCACAAACAGTTCCCCACTCGCCTTCTATCTCCACCTCCAGGCGGCCTTTTGAAGGAGAGTCTCCTCCCACAAGACGAACGCCAAAGCCCGACCGCGCTGCACATTGTCCATTCAAAAAAGAAAAACCTCTGTACTCTATAAAAGTCCAGAAACAATGTCAATGACTGCACTCGAGCAGACACCCATGCCCCTTAAGACGGGATTTAATCACGCATATCGACAGAGATCTACACATGCCAAAGCACATTGACACCCGAACACGCATACGAACGGACAGACCCCCGTCCGCACAGTTTATACCCAATACCCTGTGTTATGTACTTTAAATGCTTTAAGTTCAAAGATAAATGTATTACCCATAAATATGTTGTATATCCTACATATTTCCGCCAGCAAAACAAGAAAACAACAGTCAGCGTAAATAATTATATAGATGAAGCCGGTCTGGTACAGTAAAACCTCCCTTATAAGACCTTCCCGTTCACGACTTCCTCCAGCATACGACCGCTTGGGAAGTGAACGCATTAACCCGAAGCGGTCCCGCGCTTTGAGACTTGGCGTACTAGCGAGTTACTGTCTCAGGCGTCCCCCTGCCAGCTAGACAATGTTATAGTTTTCACGTTTCTTTTGCTGCTCGGTGTATATTTTTAAGAATACATAGCATGTACTTACGAGAGGGTGTCATACACTCCAGCCCTACGTCTTGGCTGTGGTCACAGTTATGGTCCCCACGACCAAAATTGCTGCACTGCGACAGACTGTTCTCCGATCCGAGGCAGAATAGATCGTCTTGAAAAATCGAACCACTTCCTTGGCCAAAGTATGCTGACCGTCGAATTACTGGTGACCAGCTATAAACAATTGCGCACAAGGACATGTCAGATGGGTTTGGCGTAACTAAAACTCAAGTTAGATGGTGTGAGAGTAACTTAAGCGCATGCACGTTCACAATAAAGATTAAAAGTACCGCTGGAGCAAAAATCAGTTAATTTTGATGAAAGTTTCTTTTCTTAAATGTATCTGCATTTTTTTTTACTATTGTAGAAAGTGTCTGTTCATCAGCAACTTTAAAAAGCGATTCCTAAGAAACAAAATGTCTTTTCTAACAAGGGAAAAAGCTAATAACTTATACAATTGGTCTGTTTAAGTATTTTTATTTAATCTCTGATGATGTCTGTCTCTATTGTTGCATACTTCCTTCGATCGACCCAGGTACATTTTGATGTTCCCCTTATACCGTTCTGTAGTACCTGCTTCGGTGCGTTGTTTGTTAGTTTGTTTTTTCCTTTGGATTGCTGGCAAGAATTACGCAAATTTTAGCTTTCGGGGGAACTAAACAACTTATTTGTCAGACAACATAACGCTCCATAACGCCTCTGGTATGTTTTTTTTTTGGGGGGGGGGGGCGTGTTTACCTGCTGAAATTAAGCGACCGGCAAACAACTCGAGCGATGCTTTCGGTGAAGCATTCGTCACATACTGTGTGCCACCTTCCAAACGAATAGACCTCTACCCGCCCCCGGGAAGGCGCCCCTCCGTCCACCAGGCGCACGGAGCTGATAGAAATACCTGCAGACAATAACAGAGAAAGAAAGAAAGGAAGAAAGGTCAAAGAATAAAACGATTTCGTTTAAGTCCAAGGTAGGTCAGAAGAAATAACTCTATTACAAATGACCGCAAATAAAAAATCTAGCCTTGATAAAATAATAGTGGCAGGTTTTTTTCTTACCATAGGCTTGAAACAGACATACATCGAGAAACACAAATGAACAATGTACAAAAGCTGGGTTTATGTACACAACCCAGTTTCGTAGCGTACGCGGGCGTCAAGGCCGGTCACCTCGTACTGTTGCTATGACGTCCCAGCAGTTTCAATACATGAGCTTTGCACCCTCGGCCATTGTTATCATGAGTCCGTCAAAAACTTTCCAACAGTCTAATAGGTTTTTTTAAAATTAACATGCGTGGTTTCTGTGTTGTAGTCAGCCGTTCCGAGTTGTTTTACTTTCCGCACAACCAGCCGGAACTTTTGAGAAAACGGATGAGATTTGTGCAGCGAAGGCGAGCTGATTTCACGACTGCGAATCATTTAGGACTACTGATTACGCAGAGCCGTTTTGCGGCATCTGATTTTCAAAGTTGGACCAAAAAGGAAAAAACTGATTTGGTTTTTAAAAAAAATAAAAGAGCTGCCATTGCTGCCCTGCGCCTTTAGCCCCATATAGGTCTAACAGCAAGTCGGAGAAACCATAGCAAACTCCGAATCTCAACGAAATGCGTTGAGGGTTAGTATCAGTTGATCTATTTGTTTTGGTGTTATGATGTGTCTGATGTCTTTGCAGTACTGTTTCTGCCCTGCCAAGCATTCGCATTGGGTCAGGTATACGCAAGTTTTCCTTTCACACAGTATGAGTGTCCGGATTAGTTTATCCCAGGCCCACCCCCCCCCACCCCCCTTGCAAATAGGCCTATGACATAAAGTATTGAGCTGTATACACTCTTCAGATCCGACCGGGAGGAAAACTAACATGAACAATAATGTCTTCTGCAATCTGACCTTCCTCGGTAAAACACTCAACGTATACAGACACATAGTTTCTATAGTAAACCAGACATTTCTGTGTTGGAGAGATTGATGTTTGAAAAAAAAATGTCAACTGTTTCTTGGACTCAGTAGACCTATTGGTGTATTGATTGTAGAGGCCAACGCGTGACTTGCCACACATTATTATTGACAGTGATCAGGAAAAACTGCTACAGATCTTGTTTTTGAAGCAGTTTTGAGCCTTGAAAACAAATCACCTTCTGAAAAGCAGATGCATGAACCAGCTCCAGTACGGGAACCAGTTCCAATACACGAACCAGTTTCAATACACGAACCAGTTTTAGTACAGGAACCAGTTCCAATACACGAACCAATTTTAGTACAGGAACCAGTTCCAATACACGAACCAGTTTTAGTACAGGAACCAGTTCCAGTACACGAACCAGTTTCAGTACAGGAACCAGTTCCAATACAAGAACCAGTTCCAGAACAAGAACCAGGTTTGAGCAAGGAAACCCGTGTGTGAGGCACAGCAACAATAGTGCTGTACTTGGCAATGCCACCAAAGACTTGTCGAAATGACAATATTTGCGTGCAATCAGAGAAACTCGCATGACATCAACAAAAGTATTCGTTGCTCAACGCACACTGTGAATGCCTCTAGATAGAAATCCTGCTAAACCGGATATGTACTAATCCATAAATTTGTTCAACCCTAAAAATTTCAGTATCTTGTTTTATAAATAGCAAAGCACCCAGTGTTGTAATAATCATCTCAGGGGTGAGAAAAAGTATGTGTTTGCACAAGTACACATAAAACTTTCTGCATGACATTACAGATTAGTACTTATCTGCGTGAAGTCTATCGAATGTCCCACTAGTAAAGTTAATAGCACAGTTTTTCTAATGTGTTATTTCTCGTTATACAATTATTTATTTTTCATTACAAAACAAAGAAACATTGCTTGTTATTTCTTTCTTAGAGAGTGATGCTTTGTGATTGTGTAGCCTCAGTTCTCTAAGTGCCCATTTTACTATTCTAGACTTAAGTAACAGTATTGTAGTAAGAGCACAAACAAGAAACTGAAATGTACAAATTATAGAACGGATAAACTGTGCATCTTCCGTGGATTTTGTTCAGTTTCCTCGTCATTGTGTGCTCATTACCATTGACAGAAATATAGACAGGAATACTATCTCACTCCGAGGTCCAAACAACTGAACCGCTGTTGTCAAACTTAGCAGACAAAAGTCGATATCCCCTTTGAAAACACTGGAGGTCGGTCGCCCCAGTGAGAGAATCGCTGTGACTTGGCTGTCCCATAATGCACCGCGCTTCTTTGGGATACCGTCGTCTGCTCGATATGCCCTTTGCTGAGTTTTTTTTTTAAATTTCGTGGCAGAGGTTTTTTTCAATTAATCCACACAGTTTTAATCACTGACTCTAGTCCCAAAACATATCAGAAGTTACCCAAAACTTTTTAGTTACGATATCGGTGACAACGATTGAAAACTATCGTTTCAAAGAGACCTAAGTCGGAGGAGATTCTAGTCTAAATTTAAATATACGATTTCCTATCCCTCCTAATTTACTGGAGCTGTTTGCTGGTTTTGCCACGTTGTCTTCTGAAACGGAATCTTTCCCTTCGTTAAAAACGTAAAGCTGGCGCCACACTCTGTAGATATAACTCTTCACACTTACTTCGTTTGAGTTATGCGCCAAGAAGAAAAGAACATTAAAGGAAAGGAAAGAAAACACAAGAAAATAGACAAAACCGTACACCAGGTAAGATTCCACTCACCTGGTGTGGTTGGTGGCGGCTCGCAATCTATGCCCACGTCTTCGCTGTGGTCGCAGTTGTGGATTCCCAGGCCCCTGTTGCCACACTGGGACAGGTCAGACTCGTTGCCTTTACAGTCGACATTGTCCAGCCAAATGGGGTCCTCTCCCTGCCCGTAGTACGCGTTGTATCGCACAACGGGAAAATTGCTTCTGCTCAGAGGTAATGAATAATTAGTTGCATTGTCTATTATTGGCAATAATTACGTAACATTCCATCATTCATAACCAATATTTGAGTTATCAATGTTTATCGAGAGCTAATTGATAATTAAATCTTGAATAAAAGGGTAAAGATGTATGTGAATGCGTGCCATAACCATGGAAACATTTGTCCGCAGAAACCAACAAAATGTTTGTACGGTAGATGAGTCAGTTATGATTATATCCTTGTGTGAACTGTGTGCTAGAAATGATATAGGCGAAGATTTTCATCACTTTTTTTTTTACTGTGACAAATTTCATAATGATCGTAACAACCTTTTACCCGAGTTTTTCAGAATAACATCCTAATGCATACAGATTTCATGCGCTGATCACAACAAAAAATAAAAACTCCTTAAGTAAGCACGATTTGCCAGAAATGTTAAGTAATTATTGCCAATACTGTCCCCTGACATGTATATCTGTTTGTGTGCCTTCAATCTTTTCTCTCTTTTTTGTTATTATGTACCTCCACTGCAGCTGATATAATGCTTGCGTTGTATTGTCCTCCATACCCCTTGGACGAAATAATAAAAATTATTGTATTGTATTCTATTAGTGAATTGTTATGTCCTTGTTTTCTATTTAAATATTATGTTCATATTTCTTTTTACTTTGTCCATACAAGAGGTGTGTGGAACTTCTAAATAAAAAGCTACTGATTCCCGACCTGTTGAAGCCAAGCGCACGGCAGACAACTCTAGCGTCGTTCTGGTCAAAAGCGTCATCACACACAGTGCCCCACAGTTCGTTGATGTACACCTCTAGTCTCCCTTGTGCTGGGGAGCTTCCGCCCACAAGTCTAACGCTGTATGCCGAGCGTTCTGAAACGTGAGTAACAACGCAGTCCTTCCGTTATTTTTGAGCACAGAGGGAAAAAAATTTCGCCTTCTTCTCTCTTTCCCTTTCTCTCTCTCTCTCTCTACTGTCTTTATGCACCCAGATGTGCGTGTGCAGAAGCGTGTAGACATAGAAGGGTCCTTTAAAAATTGCTTGTTAACGATAGAAAACAATTACAGGGTAATTTATTACAGGGTAATTGAGACCAACGCCAAGCCTCTTACAGAATTTACAGTACTGGTCAATCGACAGTTATTTCGTTTTCCCCTTCGCGTAGCAGGAGGGTGTTTTACCGTCAATGTTCTAGTTGCTAAGAGTGATATTCTGGTAGCTAGGATTCATTCTGCACGTATACACTAAGTGTGGTTTTGCTATGCATACAGTTGTACTCATCTGCATAAATTCGCATGTCGCGCAGTGACCTTATTTTCTACCCAGTGGTTCGCAAGGGTTCCACAAGTGCATGACCTCGATCTCGTCACCATATGACCTCTTAACTGAACCGTACATCGAACCCAAAGCCGGAAGGCAAACAGCAGATTTGAAAGAAACGGAACAAACACTTGGTCTGCTAGAGTATGCCGAATCCACGCTGGAAACTGCAAGCTGCCCACTTGTGAGCGTTCTCATTTTGAAAAAAACAAAAAAAAACATTGAAGACTATTCCGATGAAAACAGCGTTCTGCTCACGTCGTGGAGGCATATTGGTCGTGGAGAGTAGGTCTGTCACGGTCTGCACCTCACAGGCCACGCTGACATCTCTGCTGTGCGTGCAGTTGCGTTCGCGGCCCGACACGTGACGACAGTCCAGGAGGTCGGTTTCCAGACCGTTACAGTCCACGCTGGCAAGGTGCACGGGACCACTGCCTGGTCCGTACAGAGCCCCTGGGTAAGCCTCTGCATACTGACTGCCCACCAAACGAAAAAAAAATGTGTAAAGAGCATACATCGAAAGAAAGCTAGTTAATTTGTGTGCTGTCGTTTGGTTTAACTGTTGGACCAATGCTGTGTTGAACAATCACACCACAACTGTAATTCAGAGAGTTGTAGTTTTGGTTGGTAGGTTTTTGTTGTTGCTGTTTCTGTTGTCGTTGATTTATTTTGTTTTGAGGTTTCATTTTTATGTGGCGTTACTGCATGCTTTGGTGGGGCGCTTTTCACAACTGTCCAGCTTTCCAAAACGTCTCAAGCGTCTCTGTATTGTAGAAGCCCTTAGACAAACCGATCTCAAACCGTTTCATTTGTAACATTTATATCAAGAATGACAGCAGCGATGATTGTCACATAAACAAAGACAACCTCCGTTACGTGCAGAGCTACAGACACCTGCTGGCTGGTGGACACTTTGTCAACACATACCTATTGCTTGAACATTTGAACAAGATCCCTAAGCATCACTCAACATGCGAAAGCGTGAATGAATGCAGTGGTACTGTTCCCTATGGTGCCAGGTGTCTGGCAGGGCAGCTGCTAGATTTCCAATATTTAAGTCTTAGGTATGACTCGCCCGGGGTACAAACCACTCGCCTCGGAAGCGGACGCCTTAACCACTAGACCACCGAGGCGGTCTCTGAACGAATGCAGAACGGACTGCAGATCGGACCGTCTGGCATGCCGAAATGAATAGATGTGTGAATGGAGGAATGAGTGGAGAGATGGCAACGTGGAAAACATGGACAGACGACCGAAAAAAATGAGCTCTGCGTACTCTCAGAAGCTAGAACTGACTGCACGCACCCGCTGTAGCCCAGAATCCTGCACGCGACCAGTGCGTCCCCGGAATTGAAGTCGGCGTCACACACTGTCCCCCACACCCCGTCGACCTTGATCTCCAGCCGCCCGATGGAGCGCAGAGGCCCGTCTCTGAGCCGGATGTCTGGTGGGGGGGACAACGCATGTGTTAATCTTTCAGTCATTCCGAGGCTTCCCATGAAGCGTGAGGGTCCTCGCCGTGTCATCGCTGTCATATCGTTGTCACTGTCAGTCGCGTGATT
Organism: Lanistes nyassanus; assembly: GCA_004794575.1. Classification (NCBI taxonomy): domain Eukaryota; kingdom Metazoa; phylum Mollusca; class Gastropoda; order Architaenioglossa; family Ampullariidae; genus Lanistes; species Lanistes nyassanus. The sequence goes on from SMGT01014166.1 coordinate 40,163, forward strand.
GTCTCATCTCTCCACTGCCTGTTTCTCCATCCTACCCTCTATGAATTGCAAGCACTTCTTCTAGACATGATCACTTGATTACACTGCACTGCGTTACATCATAGTTCTCATGACATTCGTGAAAATAAGCACTTTGGTAGTTATTCGTTCGTTCGTTCGTTCGTTCGTTCGTTCGTTCCTTCCTTCCTTCCTTCCTTCCTTCCTTCCTTCCTTCCTTCTTTCTTTGCCTGCCTAATGAGCCTGTCAGTCTGTCCAGTGACTGCCTAGCTACCGGTTAGTCTCTCTGTTTGTCTGTCTGTCCGACTGTCTTACAAACACAAACGAAGGGATTAAAAACTGGGCGCTCACTCTTGTTGACAGACGGGTTGCAGTCCACTCCGACATCTTCCAGGTGCAAACAGTCATGAATCCTCGGCTTGTTGCTGGGACACTTGGACAGGTCCGACTCATTGCCCTTGCACTGAACCTCGTCCAGCAAAATCAAGCCGGTTCCCTCGCCGTAGAAAGCCTGCGAATGCACCACAGGCTCCTCCCTGTTGGCCGTTGCCGAAAATCCAGAAAATCCAGATGAGTCAGATAAAAACGTTATTCTTGTCCAGCTTTAACGTTACCTATCTGGACCCAAGGCTGGCTTGCATGAAAGTTCATTTACTCACTCCATACGTAAAAAATGCACATAAAATACACAGCTTAAATCCGCCTTACGAACACTTTTACGACTAAAAGGGCAGACACGAACCCTCCTGCAACCCAAACCAAATGCTTAGCAGGCCTTTAGAACTGTAGCTTAGGGTTCCAGAAAGCAGTCCTCTAAATCAACAATATTTGTTACTACATAGCGGTCAGGTAGATAGACCATTCCGCTTAACAAACCATTCCGCTGAATCAATCATTTTGGTTGATAGAAAGCAGGGGTCAGCTTAATGAACCATTTAAAGACTCGCTTCAGCAGCTGACTACTTGCTAAGCAGCTAAGCAACCCTCTACCTTTCACATAATTATTGTTAACAATACCGAGGTAGGCATCATCCTTTACTGTCCTGCATCTCAACCCAGTTCCGGGAAATTTACTTCACCTTCCGAGATAAAATTGTCCTCAAGGCTATTCCCTCACACGACTCCGGAGGAAATGCCTGTGGTGAGGACATCGAGAGCGCTTTTTTTTTAAATTGTAAGAGTGACTTTAAACATTTACGTGTTTATTCCCAGTTTGCGGCAGACGACAATGGCATCGTTGACAGAAAAATGGTCGTCACACACAGTGCCCCACCGACCGGCGATGTAAACTTCCAGTCTTCCTGCCGTGGAGTTCTGTCCGTTCTTGTCGACCAAGCGCACGGGATAGGGCTGGCTTTCTGAAACACAACGCACCTGTCGGTAAATCTGTCGCCAGCGAACTTACTCTGGCGCACATGACAAAGGAAAGAGATTGATCCCAGCTTTCCAAATAACAAAAACGTTTAAGGCCTTCAAAAGTGTGTTGCTTCACCGACCGCCAGCTACTCTCCTGGCCGAAGATTTATAAATTAACATCTACCATATGTTCGTCCTTCTTTTGGTTTTCCCTTTCCTTCCTTCTTTCGTCGCCTTGCACACGAGGCTGTTTTCTTATTTATCTTCTACGAATCCTCTATGTAGCAGCAGCAACAGTAGTTGGCGGCGATACAGATGTTGGTGAAGACAGAAAGACTTTCTGACAATTAACTTACTAACAATCCCTGTTCTGTTAGAGAGACCAGCAACGTCCGACCGACAGTCTGGAAGTTCTGTATTCTTGGTGACATTACTGCTGTATTATTTCACTTACGACTGGCGTTGAAGTCAATTCCGCCACAGTTGACTCCCACGTCTTCAGCGTGGCTGCAGTCGTGTATACCCAGACCGTTGCTGGCGCACTGGGCAGGGTTGGTCTCATTGCCCCGACAGCCGAGGTTGTCCAGCAGGATGGGGCCAAGTCCGAGACCGTAGTAAGCGTTGGAGTGAATGATGGGAGTGTTTCTGCCGTTAGTGATCGCAGCAGAAGAACAGAACGAACAGCGATAGCAGTCATCCGGACAAAAAAAATTATATATATATAATTTTAGACAACAAGAAAAACATGTTCGTAGTTTTACTAGAAACCAGGATGCAGGCGCTCTCCAACGTTTACATAAATAGCTGGCATAACATTTGCTTGTTACGGAACTGAGCTCTACTTACGCAAATCTGCAGAAGGCAATGAGGAACTCACGTTCTGTATCCGAGCGCTCTGCAGATGACGATAGCATCTCGAGTGTCGAAGTCGTCGTCACACACCGTCCCCCACACGCCCCCCACAAAGATCTCCACCCGTCCTTGCTTATCGTTAGTTGATTCCTCATTACCATCCATCAGCCGCACGCGGAACTCAGACGGTGCTGGAACAGCGAAATCTCTTTGCTTGCTTGCTTGATTGATTGATTCATTCTTTCTTTCGCTCTCTCTCGCTCTTTCTTTCTTTCCCTTTCTCTTTCTGTCTTTTCCTTTCTGTTTCTTTCTTGCCTTCTATCATTCTCTTCTTTCGTTCCTTCCTTCTTTCTTACTGTCTTTCCTTCCTTTTCGTTCTTTTCGTTAATTCTTTCTTTCTTCTGTCTTTTCTTTCCTTTTTCTTTCTTTTTTGTATTTCCCTGTGTTTTTTCTTTCTGTCTTTTCCTTCCTTTTTCTGTCTGTCTGTCTGTCTGTCTGTCTGTCTGTCTGTCTGTCTGTCTGTCTGTCTGTCTGTCTGTCTGTCTGTCTGTCTGTCTGTCATCGTCCCTCTCTCCTTTGCTCTATTTCTCCTCTTCCCATCTCTGCCCTCTCCATGAACACTCCTTCACGTTTTTGTGCGTGAGATTTGCAGCTATCTTCATGTGCATGCGTTCCTCCGTTATACTTCGAAAGAGACAGGGAGGCGTTGGGCAACTGAAGGCGGTGGATCTGCTCACGTGACTCACGGGGTACAGGTTTAGATGGCTCGCAGTCAACGCCCACGTCCTCGCTGTGTCTGCAGTTGTGCTGATGACTGCCCAGGTGCGGACAATCCAGAAGGTTGTTCTCGCAGCCCTCACATCGCACGTCGTCTAACTGTATGGGGCCTGACCCTTGGCCGTAGTGCGCCGCCGGGTACGCAAAGGGCGTCTCTCTGTCCACCCAACAGACACGTCTCGTTGTAATCCCGCATTTTCCCAAGAAAGCAGCACTCTGATGTTACATTCACAGCCACCACCCCTCCCCCCTCCGAAAAAAACTCCCAATCTCTATGGCAAATCTGAAACCGGCACCCCTTTGCGTTGCCCCACCGTATATTTTCCCTCTGATAGTGATGGCGGTATTATTGTCTTTGCTGTAGTAAATTGTAAAGAAAAGCGTGACACGCAACATCCTTTTCCTGTGCTCGAGCACAGTCTGTTTGTAGTTTTTCTTCAACCTTAGTTTTTATAGATTTGTGTTGTCCTGATGAAGGGGAAATAACACAAAACGGTGACTGTGTTTTGTTAATTTTAGCATGGTTTAGTAGTAAATTGTATTATGAGTGGTACTGTTTGTGTTGTTCGTGGTAGTGCTGATGACAGTGTTCGAAACCCACGTAAATAATTCCATTTGTAAAGAAAATGTTCTTATTCATTAAATAAACCCCGATCGCAGTTCTTTCTCCTATCGTCTCCTATCGTCTAGTGTAGCTGTTTGTGTGTCTACTAAAAGGTTTCATCTATAAACAGGTCAAAAAGATCCCACAAGGCTTGAGGTGGAGCTGTGAATAGCGCATTGGGCCATCCGCTCACCGTTCATATCCCAGCTGCTTGCAGACAACTCTGGCATCGGTGACGTCAAAATAGTCATCGCAGACTGTTCCCCATTCTCCGTTAACAAACACCTCTACCCTACCTGCCGATGCCTTGAGTCCGTCGCGCAAGCGAACTACCTGATAACCGGGTTGATCTGAAACAGAACACAAAAGGTGGGACTTCCTTGTTCAGGTGTCATGGACACAGAACATCAAAATAGCGAGAATGGTTATGTCAGATTAATGGGCGAAAATGCTCGTTGAGTGGAACAGGAAATCGCCGTATGTCTCACGTATATGCGAGAAGACTGAACGCGTCCACGGCATACCTTAATTACGAAATTCGCAGTGTTGTATTTACAAAAACGTGCAACTTCCGGCGTTGTCCGCTTGTCATCCAATATGATGGCCACAGGGACCCACAGTTTGCTCAGACTGGCTGTTTATGTTAGATCTCATCATTCTTTCTAGAAATATCGTCTTGGAAGAACATCTTGTGCTACATTAGCATAGAGCCAGTTGCTTTTTGAGCTTGACGATTTCTTTTTGAACAGGAGTTAGACGGAGGAAAGGTAAAATATACGATCCAAGCTATGTTGCATCTGGTGCCATGTTTCCTTGTGTGTAGTTAAAGAGGTTCACGAATTTGTCAAGGCGAGTAGACCGCGCGGCCACTTTCATGTCTGGTTTTTTTTTTAAATCAAATTTTCATTCAGGCAAGCCCAGGGTTAGCTTGATAGAGCATTTATATTTTTCTTTCCTCTCGTACAGGTACACGCCTTGTGTAAACACTATGGGGTACACACGACCAGGTTTGGTTTAACTAGAACGGGCATTTGTTCGGTTAAGAAAGGCCCTTGGGAACACTTGTTATGCACCCCAGCCCTCCATCGTAAAGCAAGCTGTCACGTGACCTACTTGTACAGGGCGCACAGGGACGGCGCTCTATGTGACTGCCGTTGCATGGCCGTCCCCCGCCGCTAGGTGGCGGATTGTTGCATCTGCGGAAGCGGAAGGAGTCCCCGCCGCACTTCTGCGTGCACGGCCACCAGTCGAGCCAGTCTGACCACCCACCGTCCACTGGCGTCTGGTCTGTGGTCAGAGGACACGCGCTCGGACAATAAGCCGCAAACGTACATTTGTTCATACATAAACTAGCTGATGTACACAGACTAGCAGCTGTAGCCTTTGTTTCACGTCTGTTGGATAATGTCGTGTACCCTCTATGAGCCAATAATGGCTTGTACCCTCTATGAGTTAATAATGGCTTGTACCCTCTATGAGTTAATAATGGCTTGTACCCTCTATGAGCCAATAACGACTTGTACCCTCTATGAACCAATAATGGCTTGTACCCTCAATGAGTTAATAATGGCTTGTACCCTCTATGAGCCAATAATGGCCGAGAAAGCAATGAATGAATGAATGAAAAGAAACAAGCAAACAAAGAATCAAAGAAAAAAGCGAAAACGTTTAAAACGTCTCCTTCCCGCCACTCCTACCCCCCCACCCACCCCCACCCGCAAAAAAAATCAAAGAAAGAGCTGAAGAACTAATGAAAATTTGTCGTAGCAGTCCTGTGTGGTAGCAATTGTCACTACAAGTACGCGTGCGCTGTGGCAGAACAAAAATTCGGGCGTGTGGGAGAAGCTTACTGTATGGATATTCTTCACAGAATTATTTAGTCCTTAATGCAGGCGGTTCCACCGCTTCTTAACTAATAGCTCCGTGCGACACACGTCCATTACGCATTACGCATTACGCACCGTCGCCCGGATAACCCGGGTACTTGTTGGACAGGAAATTGTCTTGAATGTCGTCGCGCCTCTCGAGGTCATCCACTGCGTCTACCAACTCCCCTAAAAAATTGTCTTCTTCGAATCCGTCAGTCTTGAAGTGAGGAAATCGCTAGAAAGGAGAGAAGTGAGGCGGTTATACAACATAACGTGCAGCATTCATTGACAGCATCAAGTCAACATTCATTGACAGCATCAAGTCAACATTCATTGACAGCATCAAGTCAACATTCATTGACAGCATCAAGTCAACATTCATTGACAGCATAAAGTGACCAGAAAACATCAAAATATACCTTAAGTCTTTCAGTGTCTTACCCAGACCACGTATGTAACCTCACACCTTATGCCTCCCAAACTCGGGGACACATACACATTTACCTCCACACACACACACACACACACACACACACACACACACACACACACACACACACACACACACACACACACACACACACACACATACATGGACTGAAATTCACCCTTTTAAAACCACACTTGTGGTAACAGGTACGTAAATTCGCCACCACGCACGCGTTCTTGAACACACGTATGTAAATTCACTAGTACAGAAATGCGCGCATATCAGTACACGCACATAAGTTTGGCTTCACACACATACACATCTGTCGACATAGGAACCCAGTTTACCACCTGACACCTTTACAGCATGAACAGCTGTGCGAAAGTTCACTCCTGCAAACCCAGGCACCGCTTACGTCCTACCCAATTCGCACCCTTACCTACACATACTGGGGTATACGTACCAGACTCTTTCCTACATACATGCACATGCGTGTTCGCACGTACACAAACAGGTAGCTTCACTTCTCTGTTCTCCCATCCCCACGCAAACACGCACGTATGTACGTAAACTTTCCAACATGCACAAAATATAAACACATGTAGACAAAACATCCACACATACAGCTACATCCATATGTAAAAATATAAACAAATTGAGACGAATTAATCCTTATGCACACCTAACAGATGGAGACGTGCTTGCAGTTGACCTCTGCACACACGTTGACAACTAAAACAGTTCGTGATCAGCAAATATGTTCTACCATTTGAGTTAAAACCTGTTTTACAATCGTCTCCTGACAAAGAGTTCATATATACCTCTGTTATTTATTTATTTATCAAGCTTTAGTTTTCTTCGTGGTTGTTGCATATGTGTCGTTATGTGTCCCCTGTCATAGGTAAGTTCCTTTCGAGACATTACTCTTTAGCAACCACTCGCGTTCGTTTCAAAGGCGTATTATCTTCTTGACTATCATTTCCACACAGTCATTATATCCTAAGGATAGTGCCACATTTAGTGTCTTTGTTACCTTATATCATGATCTCAGTGACAGTAACATCACCGTAATTTCGCACTAAATTCTAGTGGCAACACGGCCCTAAGTGTTGTGGTCATGCCATAGCGTTGTGTCCTATAAGAAGTGCCACCCAGCCTATTGCGGGGCCATCGACTCCGATTTTTCAGAATTTATCCGGAGAATAGATTTAAGAAGATCATAGCAAGGCTATTCCACCGGCATGCATCGCTCCCCCGGACTGTCACGTTCACATGATATCGTTACACCCTCAAGAGCTGCTGCCATCGATACTCACAGCCTGAACAGTGGTCCACGACAAGCAACAGGCTGCCAGCACTGTGGCTAGCACGAGACTCGCCGCCATGATGAGGTACTGCTGGGCTCCGACCTGCTGACCATCTCTTTTATAGGACCGCAGCCTGCAACGTGGATGTCGCCATGTCACGTGACAACAACGCGAGACAGCGGGTCCTTGTCGCGGCTTGATTCGATTTGGATCATCTCCCAGCGACCCTGCTTTTTCTCTAAACAGTTAACAGGGTGCCGACAGAGAGTCTGCAGCCAGGACTTGGACACGGTGAAAGAAATGTACAGGGTTGGGGGTGACGTTTTGTGGCGATAGCAAGTCAGATGCCGTCAAGTTACATTCCTCAACATTACGTCATTTAAAAGCCTCGACAAACAGAGACAGAAATCAAGATGGAGAATTCACACAGTTTACATATTTTTATGGTGCTTCAAATCACCGTTCATTTTAATCTGTTATTAAGTGAGTGAGTGAGTGAGTGAGTGAGTGAGTGAGTGAGTGAGTGAGTGAGTGAGTGAGTGAGTGAGTGAGTGAGTGAGTGAGTGAGTGAGTGAGTGAGTGAGTGAGTGAGTGACATTTTAATCAATGCCTAATATATCTCTTTTATTATATTTACATGTAGCTATAACGGCGGCATAGATGCATAACCTGCTAGTAATGGCAGCGTGGCGTTTGACACTCTGCCACCAGAGTTGCGCTACGTTATTTCGCACTGTCGTGTTTGAAAAATGGAAAGACGGCCCAGTAAAACACAGCCCCGCTTGCGGTGAGAGACATAGAGGGAACCTTGTGTCGTATAGCTGCTCCGAAAGCACGCAGACACCTGTTCTCTGTGTTAAGATTTAACATTTAAGAATCCACTGCAGTTAGTCATGGCAGGCACTCTACCTGCAATGCAGACAGAAATATAGGTGTACAGCGAACCAGAAAGTCAGCATGGGTGAAAGGTAGCCTGGCAGACGGACGAGGGGTCGAACAGACAGATGGACTGAGAGATGTATAGATGGGTGGATGATAAACGAACAGAGCAACAGACAGTCTTACCGATGGATAAGGACAGAGAAGAAAAACAGAACTTGAAGCAGAAATTCCACTCTTCAACCCGCCGTTTAGTGGTGTAAAAATCACATCCCAATAAAGTTTATAAGAAACTTTACCAACGACGTGACGTAATAAGGCCTGAGCTTCAGTTTCTTAGCTGTAGGCCCGTGGGGTAAAGTGGTGAGGGGTGGTGGTGGTGTTACCCAGTACAATACTATTCATACATTATGCATCTACATTTAGTACTACTAATATCAGTGATAATATCAGTGATAATAACTGGATTTACGCTGTTCGACAAAGCCGAGTGCAAACAAGGCCAGAAAAACATACTCCAGGTATGTGCATCAAAGAAATCGAGAGGCTGAGCTAATTGTGCATGCGTGCGTGAAGATACTTTACTAATGCTTTTATTCAAAGAAAGACGAAGGATTGGGGACTTTTGCGTGCGTGCGTGCGTGCGTGCGTGCGTGCGTGCGTGCGTGCGTGCGTGCGTGCGTGCGTGCGTGCGTGCGTGCGTGCGTGCGTGCGTGCGTGCGTGCGTGCGGGCGGGCGTGCGGGCGGGCGGGCGTACGTACGTAAAGATACTTTACTAATGCTTTTATTCCACACATTCAAATTATGTAAGACAAGCTAAATCGGTTGTAACATTACTGAAGCATAAGGGGAAAAAAAACAACTCCTCTTTACAGCAATAACTGCATACGCGCGCGTGCGTGTGTAAAGGTTTTATGGGTGTCAGGTGGCGCGCGCTGTAACTGCTCGAACAACTTTATGCAGTGGATATGCTGTAAAGATCCCGTGAAAGTCAGTGCCTTCGAGTGGGAAGACAGCTAACGACACAGACCATGTGATTTTTTTTCCTCAGAGTGACAGACACGTTAAATCTCTCTAGGAATATGACCATCTCAAGGAAATAAAGTTCCGATGTTTGTCTTCTTAACGAACTAGGCTTGTGTCTGTTGTAGTGAAAGATCACAACGATAAAAGTAACGAACTGCGCTCCTTAAAGAGTACAAAAGCGTTGTGTTGCAAGATTTCCCCGTGTAGGCTACAGATCGTCCTACCAGGCACCCTTCTACAAACTGAAACGTCTGTTGGACAACAGGGAAAAAATCAGTCTTGTAGGGGAATTTTTGCTAGATCTGTTTACTCTTTTATCTTTTATTCCTTTTCCTCTATGCGTTGCCAGGCTTTGCCTGTTTGCTTCTGTCTCAACTCACTTATCCTTTCTCGTCCTTTCCACTCCTCCTTCATTCCCGCCTTCCCTTAGCCGCGCCAATTGAAACATTTTTTGTGGGGGAGGTATACTTCATCAGATAGATCTCTGTACGAAATATTAATTTCCTCTTTTTCTTTCCTATCTTGTTCCTTTCTTCTTTCCTTCATTCTCTCTTTCTTTCTTTCCATGATTTCCTCCTTTGACTATCGTGTATTTTGGTTTTGAAAGAACAGATATTTTCACAATAATTTCCGGTCTTCACAAAGTTCCAGAAAGTATCCTGTGAAATCCAGGTAAGCATGCACGATGTCGTGAACGATGAAGACAACGGGACAGTCTGGGGTTTAACGCTGTGTCAGCAGCTTAATCAATGGGTGAGAAGGACTGGTGACACAAGATATATTTATATACATATATTTCAGTTTGCATATGCATGTATAAAATCACGACCTTAAATCCCCTTTCGTATTTAGTTATACATTTATTTGCAGTCAAACTGTAAAAACGTTGCATGAACCACACATGACACAAACGACCAGCCATTAGAAGCCTTTGGATACTTCTCGCCCAACTTGCAATTCACCAGCCTGGCTGCCTTCAGTCAAAGGGCACAGTTTGCAGACTTCGAGACCCCTCCCAGCCGTCCCAGACGTCTTCATATAAACAAAACTCTGACTAATGTGATTACTTCGTCGACACCAGTGACCGACGTCAACACACGTGCGCCCCCCGCAATATGTCCACCTTCCTCTCGTATTTCTCTCAAGACCTGTCGATACACTGTGAGATGGAAGTGAAGGCGAAATATACAAGCGACCAGAAAGCCTAGCGCGTAGGCCAGTGTGATCGATCTCCACTACCTGAAATACAGGTGCAAAGACGAGACCTGTGACCTACGGTTCCAATCCGCTCTTGGAATCGCCTTATGTAAAATCAGCCTCTGATTCTCTCCGGTCCTTCATCTCTCTTTAATTTTAAAAAAAAACTAGGTTAACTAGACAAGTCATAGTTTAGAAGTAGGTTTTCGTCTTCGTGATATTTCGCCTGTGTCGTCTTTATCGCCGGCATCGTAGTTGATTGTTAAATTCGACAGTTATATTTTCTGCATCAGTCTCCATTTTGTTTTAGTTTTACAATTTCGTATATTAATAAAGGATATTTATTACATTTAACTTCCTAAAACACAGTTTAGTTCGTGTTTCTCTGGACCAATGCCCAGTTTGTTTCAATTTTACAATTTGTTGTTGTTGTTGATAAAAACGCTTATCATTTATTCTCTAAAACTGTAAGTGAAAAAAAATATTTCTGTCTAGTCAGCTAATTTGTTCCAGTATTACAACAATCCTATGTTAAGTTTATTAATTTTTTATGACTTCCTTTTTTAAAAAAGAAAAAGTCAAGGTGTTGTAGCTTTCGTTATTTTCTTGCTCACCGACTTCTGTATTCAAAAACCTCATTTATTCTTCCAGTTCAAGAACAAAGTAAATGTGTGCTAATCGATGTACAAGTGTCCATTTTGTTGCCGTTTCGCAGGAACCCTTTGATCTACAACCTCACCACAGCTGTATATGTATCAGTTGTATTGGCAGCTTCCGATGGAGTGTGTAGCCCGCTCGCTATAATTTGAATGCTGGCGTGATCCACACCAACAGTGTGAGCAGGTGTCTTATCTCACCTGTCCTTGTGGACAAGAAGACCAGACAACTGAGTGTGAGCGGCAAGGATGCTCTAACTTTGAAACAGATTGACACTGGAAATCTGGCGCCAAGTGCATCTCCTGACTCCAGACTTTACGGTACTCAACAAAAGCTGGAAAAGACAACACCGTTCATCAAGTGAGCTGGCCTGATCGCGCTGAATACTCAAGTAAGAAAATATGTACCCCCTTGTCCATATTCATTTACCTTTATCTATAAAAATTGTTTCCAGATGCCTGCTGCGAACGGTCTGAGAATGAGTCTTGTCGTGTTGAAAACGTTTGCTAATACGCCCCGAGACATCATCTGTGGACGTTCTGATGTAAGATTAAACGTTGTCGTGCGTCATACAGAGCAGTGTCAGTATCCCAGCATGCAAGACGGTGTCGGCAGATATACGATTATTGGCTGCTGTCTGCTATGTGAAATTGTCGGGACGATATTGTGCGTTGTGTATGCTCCCCTTTCGAAGCCGCACGTCGGCCCCACGCGATGACGTCACGTGGGCGTTTGCCCTCGGCCCGATGCCGAGCCGCCTGGCGGCGTGACGTCAGCACGATAGCTGTCGGTTGGACATCCAGCTGCTTGGCGTCATGGTGTTGACGAGACAGCTGCCAGCACCAGCTGTCGGGTGGATATCAAACCGCCCGTCAGCGCTGCATCGGGACGACGGCGGTCAGCCACACAATTAAAGCGGCATAGTGACGCCACGCCGCTATCACACCGACATCGCAACATACTTCCCAGCNNNCACACACACACACACACACTGCATGCTCCCCTCCCCATGCATGGTTGCTTTTCTCTTCACCTGTTCTCAAAATTACCTCTCAACCTCCACCACACAGCAAGATCATTCAAACACATTCTGCATGCACATCTAGCAAGCATAACAAGAACAAAATAGACTATGACTTTATTCACTTTTTTTTACAAAATTTACGATACAGTTACTGTGTCTTTATTGGTCAACATTTGCCCATAACCTGCTTTTTTGAATTTCAGGAATACTTCATACCCAGCAATGACAGTTAACGGCTCGTAGCGATCACTCAAACTGTGATGTACGTGGTTCTTGTGCGTTTGTTTTTACCAAATTTTAAGAAAAAGATAATTATATTATTACTTCCGATTACTAGGTGGATATAGCAATGAAGTAAACACGATTAAAATGACTGCATCGGGATCTCGAGCAAAGCAGACTCTCGAAGTCAGTGTTGACAGTGCTACTCGTCCTTTTTTTTAAAAAAAGGATGCTTCGTCTCTGCGAATTTAGCCACAGCTTCTTGAATTTTTCATTTCTGGGAAATCCATGGAAGGACAAAGTTGGGCACAGTATACTGAGGTACGCAACAGGTTAGACGAGATTTCTTCGTAGTAAGGGCTGACATAGTGCAGCCACGTTACATACAAAAGACAGTCGGCTGGAAAGCCGGAAGTTGGTTCACCTCCAAAAGTTCAAGGATCACACGCATGCATAATTGTCCGAAAGACCCCATGCCAATTCTTTACGAAAACGAGGCCAGATTTATTTCGGTGCAAAGCGGCCCATAGCAGCTTATAGTACGTAGAGTTAAAGTGCCGATCAAAGTTTATAGCAGCTACACATTGATGGCTTCATGACAATCCCTCAATATGTCCCTTTGTATATGTCTAGTTATTGTTGTTACTCATTGGGTATGAAGGTGTTTGAAAATGTCCCTTTGTGTATGTGTAGTTATTGTTATTACTGTCGTCTGCTAACGCGCTACATTTTTTTTAAAGCCAATAACTACACATTTACCAAAGCGCATTTAAAGTGATTATTATGAATCTGTCGATATGTAGCTGCTATTTGGATGGGCAGTATGTGTGTAGTATCCGTGTTGGTGAATACACTGTTAGGGGCCCCTGGGGGTCGTTTGACACCGAAATAAATCGTTTTCGTAAAGAATTGGCAAAGGGTCTTTCGGAGAATATGCATCCGAGTGACCCTTGAAAAATGTGTTTTCTAGCTAAAAGTCTCAATCCCTCTGATCGCGTGCCAACACACATACTGACACATACGCACGCACCCACGCACGCACGCACTCACGCAAGCACGCACCTACACACACAATGAGAAAAGAAAGAGGATATAGAGCGAAGGGAAAGATGATGGAGAGAATGGGAAGAGCAAGACTTGGGGAGCTGAACAGCATACGCACTATCCCTCCAAAGAGAAAGAATTAGTTATAGAATCAACCCACGTTCCCAGAATTATCTACCTTTGGTGGATTCCCTAGCTGCCCCATTTTACCACTCGCATCCGTCTTTTAAAAACCCAGATCCTTTCCGTAAATACGCTTTTCAATGATGAGTAAGCTTAACTGATAAGGTGAACGTCATCAGAAGATCTTCCGGAGGATCACATGACGGATCTAACATGGACCTAACACGGTGTTATAGGTCCGTGATCACATATAGCCTTGCCCGAACCCCACCACGCGCCCTCTGTCCCCATCTCGCGGTAGAGCGGCCAGTGGCTTGTCGTTGTTATAAAGAGTCCTGGGTTCGATCCCTGTTCGTAACACGCGCGTGCGCGTATATATAGATATCTGCCCGTGGCACCTGTTTACAGGATTGGTGCCAGAGGGTTTCTCCAGGCATTGCGATCGGTTTATTTAACGTTCCTTTTTCTCTCCGTTATAATCCCCCCTCCTGCCCCCGTCATGGGACTGACACGCAAGAAACCACCAGCCAGCCAGTCCCCTGGCGTCTGCTCAATCTTTACTTTCAAATGTGCCCGGCTCTGGGCGGCTGGCTGCCTGGATAATGTTTCAGCAATAACCTACAGGAGAATTGCGTGATGCAATGCACAAGTAAGTTATGTAGCACTACATAATCCCTTCCTCACCTAAAGATTAAGGGGGAGACAATCTATCTCTTTCAAGTAAGCCCAAATTAAAGCCGCTAGTAAGCTTATCGTTCTTTCCTTGGCTGAGTTAGCTTCGGGGTCATTTACACGTTGAAAGATCCCAACGTGTGCGAAGACTAGATTTTTCCAAGGTTTGATTTCTAAGAAAAAACATAATTTTGTCAATATGCATATCATTGTCTTAGCTGATCGTATGCATATCATTATACATATCTTACAGGCGAGTAAATTAATCTTGCTAAACGCGCAGACATGTAACCTGTTCACAGCCTCCCCCACCCCAACTGCCATATTTGCTACCTGTAATTCATCACAATGTTCTAGCACGTTAAATATAAGACACTTCATGCTTGTATCGTGGGTCGTGGGTTCAGATCCCTGTCTGCTGGACCTATTTCCTCTGCTTGTGACAGTCAATATACTGAGCTTCTTGTCATAATAAAAGTAGCCATAGTTGACTGTCGATAAAACACTTAACAGTGCTTGAGAAGAACGCAGTTCGATACGACATTTAGACTTCCCATAGCTGCCCAGCCGTAAAAGAAAATGTAACCATCCGCTGCAAACGAGCCACTGTTCTCGGCTGTGACCTAGTTTTTCAATTCCGTGCGTCTAACCTCTAAGCGTGTGAAGTACGCCTAAGGCTGCCGACGTCATGTCATGTGCCAGGTCGCGTGGAGAGAGCACATTTCTCGGCTGCGCGGCGGACTCGCGGTGCACACGGCCTATTCTTGGCAGGCAGGCAAGACCTATAGCCCCATCATCGATACCGCGCTTTGCCGAGAGCACCACACCGTCTCGCGTCTACTGGTGTTTACATGGAAACTAGACAAAGGATGGCTTGCCTCGCTGCAGTCACATAACAGACTGTCCTGTCCCTCACAGGTCGCGGCGGCAGTGACAGAACCAGGACGGACAGCCACAGATGACACGTTAGGAAAGGTAAGGGTTTTTTTTCCCCTTCGTCAACCGCTAGGCTTGATTTTGAACGAGCACGGCTGCACTGTGAACTGCCAATACGTTTTCGTAGCAGATGGTTGGTGGAAGACACTGCCCCCAAAAATGAGAGCTGGAAATTACTGTTTGTGTAAAAAAAACACATTCATCACTCATCACACATCACTCTGTCTGAAGTTGTTTTCCCCCAAGTTAGCAGACGTGTCGTTGTGTGTATAAACAGACTCGCCATTGCACTGCCTTACCTTTTTGCAACGCACGCACTCGTGCGCGTTCACACACACACACTCACACGCTCTCCTTCACACAAATATACTCATATACTGCTTACAGGGTAGAGGATGGGAAGTAGTGTGTGGGAGGGGGGAGGGATATTCTGTTGTGTCGGCGTGTTCCTCAACTCCCCCGTGTCCGTGTGTGTACCAACTGGCCGTACTCCCTGCCACTGTAAGCTGGGGACGAAGTGACATTTTGTGCAAACTCAAGCAAGACAAGCAGGCCTTTCTTTCGACCCTCTTATTGTGATTCACACCAGGTGCAAAATGTGTGCTTTTTCATGTAGCTCACGACCGTATGGTGGTCACCCTGGGGAGAAGGCGAGCGTTTTTATTCATTAATTACCGAAGGTTAACCGAGCTACTGTGACCTTGAACTGAAAAAGGTTTTGTTTACATTTAGCATCTAGCTCTCTAGCTGTCTCTCGTCATCTCTTGTGTTTGTTCGTGTATGCGTGAGCACTGTACCTGCTTCGGAGGCGAAATTCGGGGCTGCCTTCAAGGTCCCTAATACTCCTGACACTAAGCGCTACATTTGATCTATGGCGTAGAAGGCACAGGTTGCAGTGAAGGACATGCTTGGGATATGAACAGACGTGGCCGATCTGTTATCTTTGCGGCAGAGGTCCCCTAACTTGCACTCGTTGCATAACCGACTTTGAACCGAGCGATAAGATGTGTTTTTGTGGTTTTTTTTTTGTTTTGTTTTTATGCGCGAGGCACCCGAGAAGAAAATTATAAATCTTGCTCTGTCTCTGATAGTTTCCTCCGACATATTCTCTGTGATCATCGCCTCCCCCCCCCCCCCGGCTCTTCTAGTGGGGGGTATGTGTGTGTGTGTGCGTGCGTACGTGGATGTGCTACCTAGCGATAAAATTATTATATGCTAGTTGAAACAATATATATATACACACTTTCCTTCAACTTCTCAAAGGTAGCACTGCGGGTTACAATAACTTGTCCGAATGAAGCATTGATACCGAAACAAAATCATAGTAAATACATAAAATCGTTTTCATTAAACAAGGAGCTGGCATTTAACAAGGCGCCTAGTGCCCCTTCCCTTTCGGGTCGCTGACTAAACTGGCCGTGCCAAAAACAACTTCAGTTATTGTATTCCTTACTTATCATTCGTCGGTTAGGGGTAAAAAAAATCCGTTATATTTGCAACACTTTTTGTGTGGGGTGGGGTGGGCGGGGAAGGGCCGGGATTGCTAAGCGAAGATATTTGTTGCCCGTGCAGTAAGGCTTCATACATAAATATATGTGGCTGCAATATTCTGTCGTTGCTAAATTTATCATCTTCACAACCTGATTGAATCATACATGATAGTGGTGGGGCAAGTCTTAGCGGATGTACAGCGTAGCTTTAAAACAACTTACTCCTACTGCAAGATCAGCGTGAACGCTGCTCAAGCTTCCACGTCATGATTTTATCAGTCCAGTAACACTGTTCGGTGAAATTACTGATCTGAAAACGTCAGTGCTTGCAACTTTTCGAAATACTCAATAGCGCTCTTTTTGATGTCTGAGAACTTATCAGACGTGTACCTTGGGAGCTGTGGTCACACGTACCGGTCGATCGCCTAGGGGCGCGACGCAGCAAAAACATACAGTGTTTGATCTGCCCATTGCATTCATGCCAGACATGTTTGTTCGTTGCTTTAATTCCGGCAGATGAACGGCCATCGATCTGACAGCTGGAAGACCTGTTCAGGCTGGCAGCTGTAATGCTGCGTCGTGCGATATCGATGTGCGTAACGAGGTTGCAGTGACGAGGTTGCGCGGCGTCAGGTATTGCTCCAAAACCCTTGTTAAAGGAACCATCGCTTGACCCCAGGAAATTTGAGAACTATAGGCCTGTTTCTCCTTGCCAAGGTTTTTGAGAAAATCGTCTTGTCACAGCTGCTTGTGTATCTCAGTGACGATGGTTTTTGGCATGTCTTTCAATCTGCTTATAGACGGAACCACAGCACAAAGACTGCCCTGGTTAGGATCTTGAATGATTTTTTTCTGCCAGTGATGGTGATCAAATATGTGTTTTAATGTTTCTTGACACTTTGTTGCATTTGATGCCATTGACCGTGACAGTTCCGTCCCGTCCTGTGTAAATAAATTCTTTCAGTTTCATGTCCCAACAAGGCTGCTTCGTTCCGCATATGACAGATGTATTTTTGTGGCACCCGGGATGCAACAGAACTCTATTGGTCTGCGGTCTCTGTCATACTTCGTGCCTATACTGTCTGAAACAAGTTCGATCCCTTGCTAGTGGCACTGTCCGTAATGAATGTGGGTTAGTGTGTTTGTCGGAAGCTTGCATTTTGCTTAGGTGTTTATTTTGTGCAGCTTTGTTTGTAAGCGCTTACAGCTCCTACGAGGTTAAAATGAGATCTATCTATACCATGAGTAAAATGTCCGGTTTTCCTTTTACTTTCTGCTGTTTGGGGTCAAACTGTTGCTGCTGCCACGAACTGAGAAACATACAGCTCTATCCTCAGCTGTAGCAACTGAATGGCTCTGAAAGCCAGAAATGCAGGTTGTTGATGCAACTGCGTGATGCCATGAGCACAGAGGCGGCTTATCCCGCGCTAAGAAACTAACGACTGATACCTTGACACTAATATCGGTGGTTCGGCTACCTTGGATGTAAACAGTGGTCGCAAACTTTTCCAGCTGTTTACATCAAGACATTTGGACCGAGTTCGAGTGAGATATTTCTCGAGCCTCAGCGAGATTGTAGCGAAACCCTGTTCCATTTAAAGTTTCGATCCCCTCGTTCTTTAAATAATGCGTCACTTTGTTATTGGAGATTTTGGGGACAAGTTCTGTCAGATCGTTTTTCATTCGACTTTGTCAAAAATGTGTGAGCCTAGCTTAAAAAGAAAACGGATGTCTCCTGAGGAAAATGGATGGCTGGGCTTGCACGACAGGCAGCGCCGCTCGAAAATGTGTTTACACACAACACGCATTCCGTACATTCACTCATGTTAATCGTGCAGTTCTGCGCGCATCTGCTTGGTTCCCTGAAATTATGAAATTTGTCAGAAGAGCATATAGAGAATCCGGTTTCCAGCACTTCTTCTGTAGAAGTTTCAAACAGTAACGCGCAGCGTCTCTTGTCCGGGCTAGTTGCCTATAGCGATAGTGGAGGTAATGATAGTGCGCGTGTCTGCGCACGCAGGCGAAGTGTGTGGGACGTTCGATCAAGTGCCATGAGTCAGCGATTCCAAACTGTGCGCAGCAGGCGCTAGACCCTGTGTCATAACCTGACGAACAGGTAGAGCCGCGCAGCTGTAATCAGTCGTAATCCCTCGCCCGACACTGCGCGCCACACGTAATCAAGACGCAGTGCCGCGGGCAGGGATTTGACGCGAGCCGCCGGTCAGTGTTATCTGTGGCGCCGTTGTTGTCTGAAGTTATGATGTACGAAGTCACACACTATCACACGAGCAAAAGCGCGCGTGCTTCCTTCTTTCCTTCCTTCTTGCTTTCCTTCCTTCTTGCTTGCTTTCCTTCTCTGTCTGTCTTTCTCTTTAAAATGGATTTTATTGTCTGACGTTTTGAGTACAAGAAAAAATATACCATCATATGCAAGGAGTCGAGTGTTGATAGAAGTGACCGCTGTTAATACAAATCACTGTTAATAACGTAACTTAAAAACTTTTCTTTTCCGCAAGTACCTTGACTGGTGTCGCGACTGCTTGTCTGCATTAACCTACAACTTCCTCTATTATGATACTTTTCCACCCATCTGTGACTGAAGGACGATCTGTATCCCAAACTGTGTTTCGTTCATCTCTCCCTCTGTGTGTGTGTGTGTGTTTCGTTGTTTTCACTGAGTATGTGCCTCGTCCGCGCGAAGTGTGCATGAAATGTGTTCTCGCGCGTTACAAATCCACATTTTATTTATTTATTATTTAAATCAGAGTCGGTTCTCTGTGTCTTGGTTTGAATGGATTTTCCTGACTGCCATTGCTGGTCTAAACACGATACAATCATGTTGCCACAAGGACGTGAACTCACATTTCCTTCGATCGAGTCACCCGATCGGACTGCTTTAATCCGTTTTTCCTCCTTTCCTTCAGAAAGACGAACGAGGTCCCTTTTTTTTTTTAAATCGCCCACAGCGCTGAATACGTGGCTGCCGCAGGGACAGCAGGTAGCTTCGGGGTATAACGCATACAGGTATTAGTCGCACCATGACTGTTGATGCATTTTGTTGGCACGGCTGTCTCCGGAAAATGGGAGTGAGGTCGTTCTGCGGATCTTTGTTGTTAGCCGCTATCGACGGCAAGTGTCCCATTTCCGCCAATAAAAACCTTTTGTGATCAGTAGTTCGGGATGGTCTACGCCCGTAACAGTCCGAGCAGAGTCGCTGGCTCGATCGTGCGCGACCTGCGTTCCTGCTGTCATGGATGCGTGAGTATGTGCATGTTCCAGTTCTGCGCCACTTGGGGCCGGTGACGTTAGCGTGTTGTCGCCAGCACCAGACTGCGGATTACGACAACCTGCCACAGGGCGAACTAGGGGATTCCCCGCGGACCTGTCACGTGGATCCCACTCGTCCCCGCCCCCAACATTTCCTTACGCACCCTGCGAGTGCGCATGCGTGTTCAGTCCTTTCGACCGCAGTGTGGTTCATAATTTATAACCTCCGGTCCCCTGATAATCCGTCGGACAGCCTGCAGTGCTGGCAGGAGCTTGGCGCCTAGCCTCGTGTGCCAGGAGACCATTCTGCTGCTAAGCATTTTGTACCAGAGACACTCCATAGATGTTGTTGCAGAGTGACACGATACCGTTTCATCAGCGTCTTGTACTTTCCAGAAGCGGCGAGTGCTTGGACACAAAGGTAAGATTTGTCTTACATGTTATTGAAACTCGGTGAGGGTCGTAGCATTCCGTGGGAGGGGAAGGGGGAATGGTGCTGGGATCATGGTTGTTGTTGTAGAGACTGTACACAACCCCAGTGCATGCCGATGTACCTGCCTGCAGATAACTGACTACAGGCAAAAAACTGGAGAGTGGAATCAAACTTGATGACTTCGTTGCCAACGCTTTCTCACGCGCACCTTCCTCCATTCTATCCTTCTAGTCGTCCTTTTCTCATCTTTTTCCTTCTTTTCTGTCCTCCCCTCTTTAGTTCTGAAATTTTCCATCCTGTGTCCATAAACCCAACCACGCATATTCAGGGTTTTTTTCATTTTTATTTTATTTTATTATTTTAGTATTCTAGAGAATGCAACTGATACAAACTGAAAAGAATACCTATTTCCCAGCGAAAATATTAACTTGCGTATTGTTGTACTGGGCTGGCCCTTGATAAAGCTGGGACTTTATCAATTAGCGCTGATTGTGTGGCTTTTATGAGAATATTGTGAATGTATGACTACATATGAGCGTCATCTAATATATTCTTCAAATTCGTTTTTAGCTGAACGAAACTTGTGTATTTTTTTAAAGGGTTCGTTTGGTAACACTGTACAAGTGTCTCTTATCTGTTTTCCTCAGTTTATGGTACTTAGCTACCTGTATGGGTAGTGGGTATATCAAAGGCAGTAAAACGCAGAGAACTGTATTTGTTCGCTGTACACACACACACACACACACACACACATCGGAGGACCTGTGTGTGGGTGGGTTACACATGTACCCAGTGTAGAAATTCGCCACGAAGTAGTGTTGTGGCAAAGCTTTGGCTGCCTTCTGTAATCTCCTTAGGTTTGCAAAGACGCAAAAGGCGTTGCTGCGGGATGACGAGAAAATCGCAAGCCACTGTGAACTGTCCAGGGTTTTCCCAACGTGACGTTAAGTCTCATTTTGTTTGATGGCCTCTCAGCGGCCAGTTGCACCACGGGACGGTAGGACCCTATCTGGCCCCGTATTCATGTAAACGGTACTAAATTTAGTCCTTAATAGTGGATTTTTCTGTCTCTCAAAACGTTGTTTCGGCGAACTTTGAATAATCTATTCGCTCCTGGGACGACCGAAGAACTCAATTATTACCGAATAACGAGGACAAAATGAGATATTCGGTTTTTGTGCATGGGAAATTCAAGGAACTTATTCCTGTCATGGCGGATATTCTCAAATGTAAGCTATTCGGGTTTCTTGCATACGGGACCTAATGAATAACGCGAAGCAGTCAGGCTTAATTTAAGCACTTAAACGAGGATTGTCGTGCACCTGTCACAGCCACGGGGCTCTGCTCAGTTCGCGCGGGTTTAGTGACCAGTTACGATTTGTCTTGCTGTGAACTTGAGGTCAGGTCAAGAAACATCTAAGTGCGGTGACCACCGGAAGTGGATAGAGGACGGCAAAGGCTTGTCTCCCTTTCTGCTCGCATAGCACGTTTGTGCAGCTCCGGGTATTGCGCATGCCCGAGCCTTTGCATGGTGCGTCTCGGATGATCGAGTTCGCGCGCACGCGTGCAGTATCGTGGCCTTCAGGGACGCTATCGTTTGTTTTTGCGGTTTGCTGCACGCGCCGCGCTAGTTTCGCACGTGCGGACACTGTGACACTGTAAAAACGTGCAGCATGCTATTTCATCAACGGCCTCTGTGCAGCTTCTGGTCACAGCGGAGTTCATTAAACAGATCAGCAAAGCGTCCTTTTCCCCGCTCTCTCTTCCATACCTTACTTTGAGCAACCTTCACCTATTTAATGAGGACACAATCAGGTCAGCGACCTCCCCCCCCCCAAAAAAAATAGCAAGCTGTTGTGAACCTCTGTTCCTAAATATGTGGAACCCCACCCCATCTTTCTGATCGCTCTTCCGCCACCTCCATCTCTGGCAGCACAACAAAGAAGATATTGTGTCGAGTCTTTTGCCAGCGGGGAAGACGTTGCTGATGGAGTCGATAACGTAGATAAATGCGTCATTGATTGGTCTGGACTAGTTCAAGGCAAGATTCCGCACAAAGTGGAAGTTGACATGTAGAAGGATTTTCCACTGCTAGCGCCGCTGGTGGCGTCATGCCTGTTTGGCTGTGCTAGCGTGACCGACTGATGGCGGGATGTTTGTTGAACTGTGCCGGTCACAAGGTTCGCTCAACCAGAGAATGCGGCAGAACGGATCTGTATTTACTCGACAGGAACTATTCTCACTCGCCTGGCGTTACACGCATGAGTGAAAAGAGTCTCTCCCTTGTCGTTCTCCCTCCATCCCTCCCTCGCCTCAACGCCCTTTCTACGTACACCGCCTGGTCCTGCCCCTGGTCCTGTGTTTTGTAGTTTTCTAATGCGATTAATAATTGAGAATTTATTTTGGTGCAGATTCCTGTCTACCGCTATTTTCCATAAAGGGAGAATACTGGAAAATGACGTTTAAAAATATTTCGTCTCCCACTTGCTCACTCGACTGCTCGCTCCCTCCCTCCCTTCCCTTCACTCCCCCCCCCACTCACTCACTGGGCGCACGTGCCGTTTTACATGTGATCCTGACGATGCCAATGACAAGTTATCTGTTGAATGCACAGAACAACGTGCAGCAGAAGAGGGAAGAGCGAATGTGGTGCTTGGTGTTGTGTGTGTGGGGAGGGACGGGGGAAGCCTGTCCCCACCCATTCACCCCCAAAGAACGCGGCAATTTCTGCATGCCCGCAACTCGTGCTGTTCTGATGCTCCGGAGTCAGACAACGATACGCTTTATGTTGCAAGTCGCGCATCCAGCGCGGACTCTGGTAGCTTCCTTATCGACCAACTGCACCGCGATCCATCTGATTGAAGGAGTGTACGTGAAAGTATTTAGATATACTTCCTGCTACGTCTGTGCGCGAAACGTCCCGAGTTGGGGGAGTGGCTGGGTTTACATACGGGTTAATTTTATAAGTATGAAAACTGTGTTCTGAAAATGAAAGGAAAGTCCCTCCTACCCCCCACTCCTCTCACAAAAAAGAAACGAAGATAACTATCGAGATCGGTGACTGTCGCGATGATTTGAATTGCGAGACACTCAGACGGAAACTCAACTCCCTGGTGTGTGTGTGTGTGTGTTGGCGATGACGCAGACTGACTGGAATTGCTGTCCTATACATTCTCGTGTATGTGCGTGCACGCACACCGCAGCAAGAAAATAAACAGCCGCGAACAACTTATTTGGTTTTACCTGCGCAACGAACACGTCTGGACAGGCTGCTTACGTAAAAGTTTTTGTGGCGTGTGACTTTGCATTACTTGTGGTCGTTGGAGTGCGTGCGTCCCACGTGGAGTGGTGGTGGGGGGGAGGGAAGGGGGTAACAGAACAGGAATTGCTCTGTAATGCTGGACGAACACAGTCCGACTAAGCAGATAAAAATATTCGGCAAGAACTATCCCATCAGTTTGCAGCACTGACTTCTTGGGAATTCGGTCGAGATTTTTCATTCATCGTCTTCAGCAAGAGACGGTTGGGAAAGATATATGCCTATCTGTGCATAATTAATCCAACTTTTAAAACTGAAAATTGCATCACCTTTCTTGTTGCGGGTGGATGGGATAGTTTTTAGAACAGCTCTGTTGATCTGCCATGGGTTACATTAGACTGAGTCGAACCATGTTTGAGACCAGGTAAGTGTTACCACAATGGTGGCGTGCTGAATCATTAGTGACGGACAATGCGAATCAGTGCACACACACACACACACACAGAAGTAGATCCGCACAGCATTTTATTGTTCTTGTCGTCATTTCATTTCTATCATCAGCTCCATTACCCTTTGCACATCGTTAGGTACCTTAGGCTGACTGGTTTCACAGTCGAGCTTCAACTTTCCTAAGCCACTGCTGCTCCGTGGGATGTGTCCAGACCACTGGACAACAGTCAGAAGATTCTCAAAGGATCCAGTGTGTCGCTGGCTTGGTTCTGCCGGTCCTTCTGAAAAATGCACTGCTGTCGTTCATGGCCTTCTGACAGCGCCTGAGCATCAAGGCTTGGATTCTAGCTGTGCTGAATGTGTGGGCGTGTGGAAACACTTGAATATCACATCTTCCTTTTCCTTAGTCAGAGATCAAGGACTTTCTTTTGAAAATCCCTTAGGCTAAAGATTTTTTATTATTGTTTTCCTCTCCTCTGTTACGTTGCCACGGCAACACGTGTAACGCAGTAATCTTTAGGAAGTAAAGTACGACTTGACATTTACGTTATATTCCTCTGCCGTTCGATGCCATTTTCTGTGAGTTCTGCGGTCCATGGTGGGCTGATGCCGTCTTCTGCTGATCTTCTGGTAATCACTGTAGTTCGCCACCCCCCTGCCCCACGCCCCGCATCCTATACAGAACATGTGCTGATAAGCAGAAACAGTCTCGGGGCAGGTTTTCCCACGCAGGTTGAACAGAAGGGAACAAACTCAGATTTAAGGTTCCATCGATCAGAAATAACGGAGAAAGATGGAGTGGGGGGGGGGTGATGCAGCGACGAATCTCAGTATAATTTGTAATGTTAACTTTCGAATATAAGTGTTGAACATCTTTGAATAAGTAACTTACTGCTGTTCCCATTCGAGTGTGGAGCCGCGCGAGAGGCCATTATGTGTTCGCGCGGTGACTGAGAAACAAGGACTGTTGTGTGAGGACGCGGCAGACGATGGGTCAAGCGGCAGCGGCAGCGGCAGGCGGTAGCGATGGCGGCACTAGAAGACAAAAACAGTCTGACTGGAAGCGATTGCAGCTGTAACAGTCACTTTGTATCCTGTTTGTTTGTACTTCCGCGCGGGCGCGCGTATGTGTAGGTGTGAAAATGTGCGTGCGGGCGTCTCTGTGCGTTCATGCGCGTATGCGTATGTCTACAAGAAGTAGGAATTACGGATCAACAGCGCTTTCTTGCACACGCAGAAAATAGACAAAGACGAAGTCCAAACCCAGTTTGTTGCCCGTCTTTCTATTTAAAGAAGGGCAAAGGAGACACGCGTGCAGAATAAAGTCAGCAGGATCTGACCTGTCCGTTTTTAGCCGCTGGCTTAGGCTTCAGAAGAAAGGCGTCACAGTGCGTTTAGCCTGCGGATCAATCCGATTTTAAAATCTCGCGCAAGTATTTGCGCAATACACTATTTACTAGTTAACTCTACTTGTGAATGTGCCCGCTGCACCCCGTTGTCCTTGAGAGGGAGCAGTATTAGTTGAAAGTGGGTAACAGCAACACAACATTAGAGTATCGTCGCGAGGGCTGCAGTCCATTTCGAAATCGTCTGCGTTTCTTCACTGTCAGGTTTTTATTTTTTCCTTACGGGAAGACGAAACTTTGCCCGAACAGCAATTAACACTGACAGTCCTACTCAGCTGGCTTGCTCGACTGGTGTCGCAGCATACAGCTTGTTACAGCTGTGACACCAGATATTACAGGATGTTGTTCATCTCGCAGACTGTGCCCTAGGTCTCGTTGCCAGGTTCTGTAATTACACATGCTGGGCAGAGCATACATTTTTCGTTTTTTTTAAAGACGGAAATAAATATTCTTCACTGCGAGTAGTGTTGTACTAGTAATTCAGTTTGAACTTTTCTTACCACTGCTAGTGGATGCGCTGATTAAGCTACCCTACTGATGACATACCTCTGCCCCCCCCCCCCCAGCAGCACTCCATACTTCTTTGTTGCCAGTTCAGTCAAGTGATTTATTTTCCGTCTCCTCTATAGTTAGTCCAGCCCTGTTATCAGTTTGCAAGTCCCTGAACACAAACAGGATCGTGTTTTTGTGGGCGTACATACTGGCGCCAACAATAGCGTCACGGGGAAAATTCGGAGACATAAGGAGTTTGAAGGACAAAGAAGATGTCAGACTCATAAACAGCAATTGCGATCACGCGGACAGCACAGCTGAAGAGAATGGTTTATGTACGCGTAATCTTACGTCAGCAGCCATCTGTTGCTGCCGCTCAGAGAGCAGTACTCCCAACAGATGCTGACTTCATCGGCAAAAATGCTTGTTGTAAAGAGGCCACATAACTTTATCATGCGTCTAACGTGCATGCAAGTAGATCATGCACGTTTGCGGACATCTTTCCAGCGCATGCAAGTGGATCAAACACGTTTGTGGAAATCTTCCTCTTACATGCCAGAAGAGGAAACATCCATTTGCACCTTACCGAGAGTTCTGTCTGTGGAAAGATGACGTGAGTCTTGGTACAACGTATAACCTAGCGTCTGAACAGGTCTGGGAAAAGAAAAGCGTGTGACTGTGAACGTGCGCGAAAGTAAACGCAAGCTACCTGTCGAACACTGCACTTGCTCCCAGTTCAATGACTCGCAGATGACGTCGTTGCCACTTGGAGATACGGAGACCTTTTCAAAAGCGACATGCGACCACAGACTGCACTCTTGAAATGCACCTGTATATTACCTGAGTGCTGACGCAGCAAGGTGATTATCCTGTTGCTGAAATGAAAACCGATCATCACGCTGTCCTCGCCATTTCAGTCGGTGTCCGCTTTAATCAGCACATCAAAGATAAATTTGAAAAGTTGTGAGGTTTGGGGATGGTAGGCTCAGCGGGGTGCATTCACTCAGTAATTGCAGTGACGCTCATGGCTGGGTTTTTACGGGGTGGCTTGTCCCTTTGTTTATACGGGGTGGTTTATTGTCCCTTTGTTTATACGGGATGGTTTATTGTTCCTTTTGTCAGCTGCATTCAACACTTAATGCAGGAACGGGAACTATATGTCTGCAAACACTTGATTTATCGTTGCTTATTCAAGCCTGTGCGTTTACGTGATGTTGACCGGGTGACATGCTGCAATCTTATTTGCTACCTGCCTATAACTGTCCTTAACTGTTTGGAAGTTTTGTTTGTCCGAGGCTGATGAAGTGGCTGTTTCGGTTAAGCTGCCTTCTTCCATTTACATTGACCCATAATTTTCTGTACCGTGCGGAACAATTTTATTTCGTTGTTGCTGGTGTTATTTACGCCTCTTGGGTTTATTTTTCTGAAATTCAGAATCGCGTTGAAAATAATAAATCATCATGAATTACCTTAAGAGCTAGTAGATGATATCTGAATAAAGGTAGTGAAAGACGGGTTATGGCGAGCAGTCTCAAACTGTATGGGTCCTGTGGGTATACTTCAGAAAGAGACCCTGGGCAAGTGGCATATCAAAATGTGCACACGCAAAAGCATCGAGTTCAAAGACTCTTTGTCATTCAGCAAAGAAATGCCTGAAGCCTTCGAAATGATTCTCCCAATTCCGAAATAAAAGAAGTTTCAAACAGTGATGCATGCGCGATTTTCATCACGGAAAGATCGCTCCTACAGTTTCCATGGCTTGTGGGCATGTCTCTGCTCTCGCAACCATTGCATGCTGGGACGGCTTTAGTTTGCAGAATGGGAAGGTTTCTTACACGCTATGCGACCGGTTGTAATTAGTTCTGCACCACGTTTGGTTGGTCGCTAGCTGGTCAGACTGAAAGCTCTCTATCGACTTTAAGTCGTTCCTTTGCATTTAGAAGCCATTTGGTAAAAAAAAAGAGGACTGCACACTTTATTAAATGTTCTACATGCGGTTACTGACAGACCATTTTGGAAGCGCTTTCCGAAATACGTCAAGAGCACATGTTTCCATCTGCATCTGACCTTGTGTTTAGCACTCCCCTGCATGTGGACAGCAGGAAGGCGGGTTGAAGAGGTACTTGCAGCAGCGTTATCGCTGGAGGATCTTGACCTGACTCCGTTTTTCAACCTTATCGAGCTCTTGATTTACGAAGAGTATTTTCGTGATCTGTGGGTCTAGCTCTTGATACCTCGTTCCGTCTGCCCCCATGTCCGTATATCATGTACATGTGTTGTTGGGGTTTTTTGTTCGTCCGCTTTTGTGGTGTTTTTTGGAGGGGGGAAGATAGGGCTTCCACACGGACACAACAATGCACGCCAGCACGCGTTGCCTTCAGACTCGAAAGTAGGTTGTTGAACAGCATCCTGTCCGCGCCATTGCAGCACGTAAAAGCTTTAATTCATTGGAGCCAATCAGATGGCGAGCTCTATTTCGGTTGTGTAAATAGCGGAGCCAATCAAATGGCGAGCTCTATTTCGGTTGTGTAAATAGCGGAGCCAATCAAATGGCGAGCTATATTTCGCAGGTCTTTCCAGAGGCGGGGGGAGGGAGAAAGAAGGGGGATGTTTCGGAAGGAGAGGGCTTTAGAGGAAGGGTTAGGGGTGGGGTTAGAGTAGAAGCTTGGGGTGGGGGTTAGCGACGGGGTGGGTGGGGTTATAGGCAGTATGATCTTCCAGGAAATTGGAACGTTTTTTAGTGGTGACCCTAAGCGATGAGCATATTTTGTGTAAGACTGTATTTTGATTACAAGGAGACTCCCGGAAATGACCCGAGGTCAGAAGGGAAGGGGGACATATTGACAGCATCACGTAATCACGATCACGAGCGGGCCTGATTGCCAATTATCCCTGTTGAACCGCTGATAATGGCCCATCCCTCTAATTCAGGTGCGTTACACCACCCTTTATAATCAGACTGGGTCAGAGATCTACCACTTCCTGATTATTGAGCAATCACACGAACGTCTGAACGCGTACAGACGGAGATGTGTACGAGACAGTTCTGCTCCAGGATGTTTTAAATGACGCATTTAGAGAGGTTTTTTTAATGTCAGAGCGTTAGTATTTTTTCCTCATGTAGCCTTTTATCCATTGTTTGTGCGTTGTCCCGTGTGTATAATATGTGTATTACAGTAACCTTACACGGGTGAGATGCCACGCCTATGACGAGGATCGGGGTGGCGGTGGTGGTGGGGGGGGGTATTGCTGCCAAAGAGTAAGGACAACCTACCGGCTGTAACATGTGAGGCCAAAGACGAAAACCGGGATTGAAACAGGTTTTTCAGTCGCAAGTGCACGGCGTGAGAACGAAATTGGTGTAGCCAGGGTGACAGTGCGGGGAGGTTAAAAAGATACCTCCATCGAGCTTAATAAAGGTACGCAGTCAGCACCTGTTTGAAGAGAGGGGTGGGCAACCTGTTGTGCGAGTTTTGAGTTATGATAGACCTTAATAAATACGTACTATACGCACGCACGCACACACACACACACACCGTCTGAAACGTGAGCCGTGCTGCAGATGTGCAATACACGGGTAACGGTGTAACTCACGTCGGACACAGTCCGAGCTGTATGTGTGATTTTGCTACTGCTTTTCTCGATCCCTCCCCAGACTCGCTGCATGATCACTAGCCACTGCCGCAGAAATCAAATTCATTCCACAGATTTCTAGAATTAAGCGTTATCGAGGGATAAAACTCAGTCGTTCTCTGCCTCTCCACAAGCTCAGTCCTATGCATGTAAATCGGAAATCCCGCGATCGTTTTAAAGTCTGCTTTATGTAGAGGGGTGGGGGGACGTAAATGTTCTGACGGTGTGTGCTCTGTAACAGACAGCTGGTCGCCTGATGCTATGATGGATTTTTGATGAGAAGGGTTCTGCATGCACTTACCATTTATGTGTGCATACATGAATACTCGCACATATACAAAAGTCAGGTAATAGCCACAGGGGACGGAGCGATAGAAACGTCAGAAGCAGATGTAATATTAAACACAGGAGTACGGTGACACGGCTTGCTAAAAGTACTGTTAAACACAGGAGTACGGTGACGTCCCATGCTAAAAGCTACTGTTATATTAAACTCAGGACTGCGGTCACCTGCCATCCTAATTTTATAATGTAGCATTATATTTATATATATATATATGAGTACGCTGATGTGCCTTGTTAAAAGCTATAATGTAACTTGATAAACATGAGTATGGTGACGTGCCTTGCTAAAACCTATACTGTAACATACACGGGGGTACGGTGACATGCCTTACTGAAAGCTATAATGTAACATTATACACAGGTATGGTGACGTGCGTTGCTAAAAGTAATGTAACATTATACACGGGAGTAGGGTGATGTGCCTTTTTAATGTATCATACATAGGAGTATAGTGACATGCTTTGCTAAAAGTCATGTAACATTATACACAGGGGTATGGTGACGTGCCTTGCTAAAATCTATAATGTAACATATACGGGGTACGGTGACGTGTCTTGCTAAAAGCTATTATGGAACATGATACACAGGAGCATAGTGAAGTGCCTTGCTAAAAGTTAGTGCAGCATTAGACACGGGAGTACGTGACGTGCCTTGCTAAAACCAAAAAGAAAAAAAAAGTAGCTGGCAAACAGCACGCAGGACTACTTCACAATGAAACGTTTGGCTGGTCGCTAGCTGGTCGGACTGAGAGCTCTCTGTCGACATTGTTAAGTCCTTCCACTGCATTCACAAACCACTTTTTAAAAAATTGACGTCATAAAACTCTCCACTCTCCCCTCCTCGTCCTCCATCCAACACCCACGGAGTACCAACACCGCGGCAGTTCAAGCGAAAATCGGTGGCTTATCAGGAAGCAGAATTGAGAGAGAGAGAGAGAGAGAGAGAGTGAGGAAAAGAGAGAAGATGAAAGAACGAGAGAGGGGAGTTAAACACATCAAAGTCAGCCAGTGAAACTTCCTTGAAATATTGATTCAGCGCGCCAGTATTCACAAAATTGTTATGGTTACTCGGAAAGCTGTAACCGTGTGCGCGTTATGAACCGCGTTGCACACAACAGGATGGGAATTCCCATAAACGGTGCTGACCTACTGACGGACCTTCCCTCCCCCCCCCCAACTTTCGCTATTTTAACAAAGTTTATCCAGGGTAGGGGGGGGGGAGAGGAGGAAGGACATTGCTGTCATGCGAACCACTTGACACTGTTGCACAATAAACCACTCCTGAAGCAAAAATTATGATGCCCATACACCGCTTGCTCCAGAAGGAAAAAGCCGCACTAGATTGTTTCCTAGGCGTTAAGGATCTTATCTTCAGAGTGTTGCCCGGGTGCTAGGTTTTGCTGACAGTGCGTCATAGCTTTGTTTTGAGTAATGTCTGATTCTAACAAAAGTTTCCGCTGAAATGTGAGAAGAGGGAGGGTGTTTGTGTGTGTGTGTGTGTGTGTTGGGGTAAGAATTAGGGAATTCAGATCACCGGGTGAGTGTAGAGGAAATTTTAAGACTAGTGGATTGACAGGAGCCAGCTGTATCAACATCCTTGTTTCAAGACAAAGCTGTCGCAACTTCGAACATATTTGGCGGTAACCATAGAGCTCTGTAATAGTGCGGTCGCACTTTTGCTTGGCGGCGAGACGAAAGGAACCGATGATTTCCTGCACGCGCGCGCAGAGCTAGAGACAGGAGGTCACATGACCCCAAGCGACCGCGAGACTTCGTGTCGCAAGTAATGGGCCGCATGACCTCGATCCTGACGCCACGGTTAGTGATTTCGTCTTAGTGACCAAGGGACAGACATGCCCTATATACGGGCTGCGTAGTGGTGTACTGAAGGTGGCTGACATGCACGAATAAGCCTTGGGCGGCTCCTTCATTTTCATATTTTGTTCGAGCTGATCTGCACTGGAAACGTGAAACGATACAACTGTGTGTACTTTGTTCGCTTTGGCGAAATAACCTGACAGACCCTACAGCGCGTACCGGAGATGTCGGAGAGAGCTTTAGAAAACCGCGTGACGTTGACAGGTTGAGACGAGGCAAATGCTTGTTTGTATGGCGTAATATACTATTCGTATTACAAATATTTGCACTTATAAAGTGCTGTAGACTAACAAATGTACGGATTTCTCTGTGGATTTAACATGACCATACACGGCGAGTGTCAGATTTTCAGTGCTGAATATTTTTTGGGACTTTCCCTGAAGGAAGTAGACGGCTTGAAGGGTTTTTCAATGTGAAGGTGCAATCACATGTTGATATCAAACTGTAACATAAAGTATTTATGATAGTAAACAGGACACATCTTTTATGTAAAAAAAATCGTGTTGTACATTATGTAATGACTGGTACACTAAGTGATGGTGTACAATTGTGCGGTGATCGGTAGTGCACAATATGAAAATTTGGTACAGTAGTGTACATTTCCTACGGTTTATACCAATAGCACGGGACAGCAAAGAGAAGAACGTGTAGGGAATGACACACATAAGTGAAAACAGTAGTAGGATCCGCCAAACCGGTTTCTATTCAAACGATATCCGGATCCATGCGTCAGTGCCTTTGGTTTTTTGCTCCAGAGGATTGTCGTGTGGCAACTCTGTGTATTGCTACATAGTTTGTAATTTTTTTTTTTGAGGCCGTTCCTGTGGTAAAAATTAAACAAACCTGCTGATAACAGCAGCAATTGTACTCACCAGGATAACCTTTGAACTTGATCCCTTTTTAATTCTGTCTAGATAAGAACAGAGAAGTATAAAGGCGGTATACGTTTTAGCCATGCTGGCAGGGAAAAAAGGTTTTTGAGATGGACAGAAGTCGTATCTTTGGTTATGCGGGAGAAGCACATCACACTCTTTGAAGATCATCTTAGTTCCATGTGTTGTATCTGCGCTTATATCTCTGTTGTATACCTGAAAAGAAAATACATAAGAGAAGGTTAGCTGGTGGATATTTCTTGGAAATAGGAATGTGTTTGTATTCTGCAAGAAATCAAATGTCTGGCAGAGTCGGAATCTTTGCTTATAGATATCGTGCACATCTGTTTGCGTGTCGTCTTGTAGTGTGTTGTATGTGGGTTTATGCCTCTAGAGAACATTAGAATGGAACAGCAGCTATGTGTAGCATGTATATATGCATAAGAGCTTGCCAACTCAAGATTCTTGCTGTTGAACAGTCCCCATATACCAGCTATGTCGCCTGAGCTCTAATTTCCCCTGTCTGTACAAGACAGCAAAAAGTATTGGCAGGACACGGTTGACTTGTGAAAATTATGGACAGTGGTTTTTTTTGTTTACTGACGTCTGGACACCACGCGCTCATTTTCCCTGCCCTTTTCTTTCCCTCAGCATCAAGGTCGACAAACCTGTGCCATGGAAATCGCAGACTGGCAGGCTCACCTCTCGGCACTGCAGTGCAATCACCACATGTTCCAGAACCAGATCCACTGTGACGTCACGTTCCGTGTCGGATCACGCGGCCAGGTGCTCGGCGCGCACCGCTACGTGCTGGAGTCGCGCAGTGACGTCTTCACGGTGATGTTCCACGGGCCGCTGGCAGAGACGGGCGTCATCGAGGTGCCGGAAGTGGAACTCGACGACTTCAAGGACTTCCTCAGGTGCGAAAGGGTTGAGGGGACTGGGGCTGGGAAGAGGGGCTTGGAGATCGTCTTCAGATGACGGAGAGGAGAGAAAATGGTTGGGTGGTTGGTTGGTTGGTTGGTTGGATGGATGGATGGATGGTTAGTTGGTTGGTTGCTTGCTTGCTTGGTTTTTTAACCTCTCTTCACGGCGAGTTGAAAACGGGGGAGGGACATGAAATGTGCTGAAAAAAATAAGGAGAGGGAAGACGCACAGCTGTTCAGGCGAAAAGATGTTTCGGACGCGAGATTCGAACCGACGACCTTCTCTGTTTCAACTGGTGAGTAGTACGCGGCCTCACCCCAAGCCGCCTGAAAAGAAAGAAGGAAAGACGGAGGGAGGGTCGACAGAGAAAGCATCGAGCCCTGTAATTCGTTCGATCTAATATAAAGGCTTTCGTCGGTTCTTCGCCACACCGGGCCGTACACACAGATAATTAGAACGCACATTTGCCCGGTTACGAACGGCTTTAAGGACCCTATATACTTGCCGTACACACAGATAATTAGAACGCACATTTGCCCGGTTACGAAAGGCGTTTAGGACCCTACTTGCCGTACACACAGATAATTAGAACGCACATTTGCCCGGTTACGAACGGCTTTAAGGACCCTATATACTTGCCGTACACACAGATAATTAGAACGCACATTTGCCCGGTTACGAACGGCTTTAAGGACCCTATATACTTGCCGTACACACAGATAATTAGAACGCACATTCACCCGGTTACGAACGGCTTTAAGGACCCTACGTGCAATTGTTGTTTGTTGGTTACAAGGTCGCTTTTGTTGATGAGCGTCAGTGACGATAGCCTGGCCTTGTGTTCTGTGTGTTGAAAACACAAATAGGGACATGACGTCTTCAAACAGGATTAATGACTCTACCTTTTACGCTAACCTTGAAAAGTCGTCCTGCGAAAAAAAATGTTTTTCTTGCCTGCGGTTTTGTCTTTGTGACCTTGTGCCGGTTGCCTCTTGTTGATGCGTCTGATCTTGCACTTAGGACCCGATCGTCTCTATAAAGTTTTCAAATTGGAAAAAAAAATCGGACGCTGCAACCGCCTGTCCATATAAGAGAGATACCACGTAAAGATGTTTATAAACTGAACTGTCAACATATCTGAAGACGTTATTGCAAACGAGTTAGGGATCTGTGTGTGTGTGTGTGTGTGTCCGTGCGTTCGCGCGTGCCTGGGTAGGTTGGTGAGAAATTGTTCTAATTCCCTAAATGTATTTACACGACGTTTCTGTTTTGAAAATAAAATCATTTTGCTGTTGTAAACAATTATAGTGTTACACGCGGCTTTACGAGGTGGAGTTATGAGCTAAAAGCGTAGGTGAGAAAGCAAATCTAGAAAATGTAAGCAGTGGCTTCAACTAGACCACATCTTACTCATTTTTCTTTCAATTTGTGTCCAGTGCCATCCTCTTCGTCTTTTTTCTTTTCTCCATCCTTCGTTTAATCTTCTCCCTCTTTCTTCTCATCTACTCTTCGTCGCCTTTGTCCTTCTGCTTGCTTTTCTTCATTTCTGGTTAGTTTCCCAAGGAAGAGTAGACTGAGCGAAGGACAAAAGCGATAGAAACGACACGTGATCGCTATTTTAGGCTTCAAGCTTTCTTGTTGCACGTGAATATTATATAATGTGTACAAAAATGATGGAAAATAACGATTAGAAAAATAGAACGAAATATTTGGCAGATGTCGTCTTGTTATGCTTCCTTCCCGTCGTCTTTTCTTTCCTCTTGTTCTTCATTTCTGTCCTTTGTTCGTATTCTTCTCCTGTCTTCTTTCTTCGCTCTTCCTTCTTTTTCCTCCTCTTCCGCCTCATTCTTGCTGTCCATCGTCTTCCATCTCCTCATTCGTCGTCTTTGTCTTCCTTGTCCTTCATCACTTCTTCCTCTTTTTCCTCATCATTTTCTGCCTTTGGTGTCGTTCCTTGGAAATTCATTTCCCAAGAAGGTTCGCTCAGACGGAGGTGCATAGACCGAGTCCTTTGGGAAGGTCCTCACTGTGATGTGTTTTCCCCCTCAGGTTCCTGTACACAGACGACGGTCCTGTCGATGCAGACAGCGTGCTGGTGCTGTTGTACCTGGCCAAGAAATACAACGTGGACACGCTGGTGCAGCGCTGTGTGGCCTTCCTGGCGGACAATCTGTGCACCGACACGGCCTGCTTCCTGATGGAGCAGGGCCACATCTTCAGCGAGGAAGGGCTTCGCCTGAAGGCGCTGCACTACATCTGCGAACACGCGCGCACCGTGCTGAACGGGCCGCACGTGCACGACCTGTGCAACCGCTGCCTGGCCGCTGTCTTCCGGAGCGACCTGCTGCGCGCGCCGGAGACGGAAGTGTACGAGTGCGCGATGCGCTGGGCGGCGGCGGAATGCGAACGGCGCGGCCGCGCGGCGGAGAGCGGCTGGGAGCGGCGCTCGGTGCTGGGGGCCAGCTTCAGCTACATCCGGTTTCCCTTGCTGCCGCCGCGGTACTTCCTGGACCACGTCATGCGCTACGACATCCTGACGATGCGCGAGAAGCTGGAGCTGACGCGCTTTTTCCTGGACAGCGAGAAGTACCCGCTGCAGACCTTCTCCGCCCGTCCGCGCGCCTACAAGGAACCGCCCCCGCCACCCCTGAAGAAAAAGCCGCCCCTGCTGCACGCCGAGTCCGCCGCGTCCGCCGTGCAGCAGTCGCGCGGCGGCAGGCAGGCCGCGGAGCAGGGGCAGTTCCTGGCCGGCACGGTGGACGATGTCCGGCGCCGACTGTCCGCGCGGCAGAGAGGGATCACGCGCGGCATCAGCTTTGCCGCGCGGCTAAGCATCTTCGAAAGTTTATGACGTGGTTTTGTCTGACACATCAAGACGCAGAGACGAGTATAAATTTTCTGCAGCAATTGAACCCGCCGTCGTTTTTTCTCTGCCCTGTGCTGGCTTCTTCCTACCATCTCCCTTCCCAGAACCACTCTTCCCCCAACTCCCACGTGACAACTTGTCCGTGTTGGAGTGGGAGAGGTCCCCAAGGTTTAAGCACTTTCCTTAAAAAATGAACGCACGAACGAACGCAGCTGCTTGTGCGCGTGTGTGAAATGTCTTTTACAACAAAAGGAACCAGAAGAAACGGGCAACTGAACACTGACCGAGCGAGATTTTGAAGCCCTCTTCATCCCTTTGATTCAGACACGAACATGTAGTGGTTCATACGGGAAAGTATTACGAATAGCGTCGTTATTTGGTGACTGTTGCCGATATAGTGTCCATCGCCGCTCCCAACCAGG
The DNA here is from genome assembly GCA_004794575.1 of Lanistes nyassanus. Classification (NCBI taxonomy): domain Eukaryota; kingdom Metazoa; phylum Mollusca; class Gastropoda; order Architaenioglossa; family Ampullariidae; genus Lanistes; species Lanistes nyassanus. The sequence continues at coordinate 76,873 of SMGT01014166.1, forward strand.
GCCTGACGTAACAAGCGAACCCCATCCTGTGTCTAGGCTTACGTTGGAGATGATTGAAACGATCGTATCCACGATCAGGGTGCCCTTTCTCCCCACTACCCACACCAAAAGCGCACTTGGCCAGGGCTATTCCGCTGCTTGTTTATCGGAGATTTTTTTAATGTTATTGTCGTACCGCGGTTAAAGGTGGGCATTAAACCTCACTGGAAATCCACAAAGGTGTGCTTGTGTGGGAGGGTGGAGGCGGTTTGGGGGGGGGTATTTTCATGCGCCCCTGAGCAGCAGCAAATCGGTAATTTGTGTTCCGATAAGCAAGGAGATGCCACAAACGTGGCAAGTGTCTGCTTCAAGAAATCCTTCGTTCTTATCCAGCAGCGGTGATTTAAGTCGGACGATTAATAAATCGCATCGCATCTCGCTGATCTCAGTTTGTTCACCCACAGATAACAGTGCTAAATTATTTGCTCCCTTACCTGTAATCCGATTGAATAGTACCTGTGGGAGGGAACTGACAACATTAATTTGTCAAGGGCATGCTGCGTTGATCGACAAGGTCTTTGCGTCTGCGTCTATTTTATGACAATCTTTTACTGTAACAGGCCAAAATCAGACTGAAGGCCGCTGTAACGATGTAAACATTATCTTCGCCACACACACCCTGCCCTCCACCATCATCACCCCCCACCCCCATCATGACGTGACATATGGATGTGTTCAAATCCGATATTGAAGATGACACTTTCGTGAACAGAAATTTCTGTTCCGGTACGGAGAAAAAGTGCACTGGTTCAGACCATTTTTTTCCAGCATGCAGGCGTATTGACATGTCGTACTGGTCGTTATGATGCGGTCAAATGTTAAAATCTTTTGACATCTGTTAGAAGGTCCAAGTCAGTCGGCCCTATTGGAGGACCTCACCCCAGTTTCTAAAGGCCATCGCACACCGGCGTCAAAAGTCGGGATAGCCGAACGGCACGACAGCAACATTCGACTCTTGGACTTGACAAAGTCAGGAAGCGTTCAAACCTTTTATGACGCCACCCGTCAATCTTTTGACATGTGGGCGAACGCGATGAGCTGGGCGTCACCTTGAGTTGACCGCACAAGGGCCAGTGCCTGGGGTCAGGAATCGCTCTATATACGTCCTGTATCTTGCGCCTGGCAGGCGTGGCGGGCCTTCCCCCGGATGAGGTCGAAATCCAGTACGTATTGGGTGTTGACGCACAGCAGGTGACCCACAAGTCCCGCAGAACAGCTGCAGCCTAAACGCAGTTTATGAACACAGTCGCATATCGAAGAGGATCATACTCCGAGAGAGAAAAGAGACAAGCGACAAAAGGCACCCACAGTGCACATTCGGAGCATCATATCGGCCTCTTTTTTTTTTAAAGCAAACACGACTCTCCTGTAGCGTGAAATTACATCAGGACGCGTCTCCTACTGTATTCGTATATCATGACAGCTCTGTTGTGAGTCGTTCGATGGTTGTCGATAAAGTACTGACGGACTACAGCCTGCAGACCTGACAGTTCGAGTAGCATGCCATGCTGGGCATTGCCATGGTAGTCCAAACATCCTAAAAGAGAAATATTTGACAATCGGTCGCGGATGAAGCGGCGTTTAATTAAGTGCGAGGTTGTTTGTGTGTGCGAGCTTGTGTTTGTTTGTGTGTGCGAGCTTGTGTTTGTTTGTGTGTGCGAGGTTGTGTTTGTTTGTGTGTGCGAGCTTGTGTTTGTTTGTGTGTGCGAGCTTGTGTTTGCGTGTGCCAGCAGACTGAAAGAGCTTAAATGCACCGTTGTATTTTCTGCGTAAGTAGCTATATACTTACAGTTGGTTTTGTCTTATTGATAGCTGATGTGATGTGTATATAAATCTCTCTTCTCTTTCTCTAAAAAGAAAACTTAAAGTGGTGACTTGAATACCCTGTATCTCTCTCGTTTTTTGGGGGGAAAGTCACATAAAATCTGTTATTTGTAGAGTTGATGGGGAGACTATGACAGTTTTTTTTTAAATTTAAAATGTAAAAAAAAATTTAAATTACTGAGCGAGTAAATGCATGATTAAAATGAAGTTCGTCTATTTGCCTTTGGAGCAAGATTTTTAATGGAGTCGTATCTTAACCAGGTTCCTATTGGTAGACTAAAGTCGAGATTAAATCGGGAACTTCTTTATGTATGAGAAAGAAACTGCAGTGCTTAGCTTTTTTTGGAAGGGCCCTGTCGTTGTTTATGCCTGCCTGCGTGTATGCCTGCCTGCGTGCGTGTGATGGGGGTGAGAAAAGAGGGTTTAGTAGAAGAAAGAAATTTAGGAGAGGACAAGCTCTGTTTAAATCACGAGATATAAATTACAAAACAGGTTCGGTTCACCATTAGCAACCTCAGTGCACTCGAAGTGGGCACCTCACAACGCCACAAAGCGAAACAAACACGGCCCCATTTAATAAAACGGCAGCGCCAAAGAATGTTTCGCTTGAGTAAATATCTGGGTAGTAAGTTACGAGGACTTTTTAGATCGCTGTCGCGGAAAAAGTTCGCTGTCCATGTGTCCTTGTTTGTCTGTAAGTTTTCGCTTTCGGAATATACAGCAGACAGCAACGGGCCACGCACACAAACACACACGCAGTACGACACATGAAGTCAAAGCATGAATGTTTATTCCTTTCCAGATTCCATGCTTCATTTTTCTCAGAAAACATTTTTTCTCGGTAAAATAACTAGCCTACTTTAGTGTAGGTAATCAAAAATGCTGGTAGCGTCAAGGAAAATGTTTGCTTCTACTTAACATCCTTAAAGTCTGGGGACAATTTCAGTGTGCACGTTAACTACAGGTGGTGGTTGTTCAGAGTAGATAACGGTGTTCAGTTCTTACAGCATCTGCGGTGCAGCAGTACCTACTGTCGAGTGTCAGCATAGAGATGATGTCCGGGGATAGGTTTAGCGTGTTAGTTCAACATCCGGTGCTTGTTCTGTCTCGATAATGCCTAGTCAGTGACAGCATAAGCTGTTCGAAGCTGTAATAATACTTTTTTTGATAGCGCTATATCAAAATCGATTGTCTAAAATGTACGTGGCGAGCTGCGCATGCGTAGTAGGCCTGAGCCCAGGCTCGGAGATCGAACCTAACGGGTTTTTAAGTACAGCCTTAATAATCCTAGAGATTTGCCACAGAAAGATCATGTTGTGGGAAGACAATCATCCAGTCACAATTTTGTTTGCAAAATCGGATCAGACCTCTCCTGTAGTTATTATACCCACACAGTCCATCCAGCATGGAAAGAGCCTTGACTGGCAACATTGATGGAAAGTTGAAACCCTGCGTTTTCACTGCCTGGCAACGCGATCTGTTTCTATAAAACTGCGGTATGTGGCACATGAGACAAACGGTGATTAAAGTATGTGATGTCTGCATGTCCAAGCTCGCAAAAATATGTCTGCCAGAGCGTAAAGCAGTGTGTATTATATTGCTGTTGATGCTGGTTTCTTTTCTATGGGGCTCTGGTGTTTTCTAATAACGTTAATGGATTTAGATGTTGACGGATTTGTTACTCGCTGTTTCCAGTTAACGATATCCTGTGAAATGTTATTTGGTCTTGCGCTTCTTCAGTCCATTCGTTTCAATGGTGTGTGTGTATGTGTGTGTGTGTGTGAGCGCGCGCGCGTGCGCCCCTCCGGTCATAAAATGCGAAAATAGAACCACACCGCTCAGTTGAGAAACTTGTTCCGGCCTGTTACAGTATAAAGCTTAAGGCAAAACTTTGCTCATAAGTTTTCAAACTCAATCTTACATATCTCTCTCTCTCTATCTGGTTTGTTCTGGATTTAGAGATGTCCACACAGAATGTGTACTTTGCCACATCCTAAAATGTGTGATATGAACGCTCGGGATTGTGTTTGTCTGACAAGGCATTATATTCCTGCGTGCATCCTTGGAACAGTTGTGTGTGTGTGTGCGTGTGCAGAAAGAGCAAGCTCAAAAACTAAAGTTTTGCTCAACACCTGATGTCTTGTTAGATATTCACTGTCAACTGTCACGTTTTGTGAAAAAAAGAATGTAAATGTTCTTCCTTTGTCTGATCGTGGCATTGTGATAGAGATTTAGTCATTTGTCTTTTTTTCCCAGTAATAAATTGAATTCCCAAGAAACTTTCCGAGTTTCGTGTATTCGGTTAGCATGACGCTATGTAACTAATGGAACATAGTCACAAAAGACAAATGAGAACATTTCAAAAGCAGATCATGCTGCTGTAATGTATGCGCTTGTGCATGGTCAGGGGTCTATCATGGTTCACTTGAAGGGAGTTGGGGGGGGGGTTGCAAAAAACGATAAAAGTCAGTATTCACCTGAGCGGCAGAAAGGACTCGCCGAATGTAACTTGTCCATTTGCATTGCGAACACAAAGCCACACTACAGCGTCGACCTCCCTCTCCTGGGGGGGAGGAGGCATGGCTCCCTTCCCCGCCCCCAAATCCGCCACGGGGGGTATACTTCAAAAAGAGTACACTTCAATGACAGGAGGGTTGCTCGCTGTGATACACCATGGGCATCTCGTTATTCAGGGCTTATGTTTTATCGTCTGTAACAGCCTTGCTTGTCTGCGAGCCCCGCCGTCTAGGGTTCTTACCTCCCCTAGTTATCTCTCCGACTTAGTTTAATCGTGTGAACTCCGGTAACGTCCCTTAGCAACCGGGTCATTTGGCGGGCTCTCGGTTAATATTCATCTTCGTCAGCCATACACGATTGTTCAGAACTGTCAAAAAAATCTGTTCAAGAAAGCATCCCCATGCTGCAGATTCAATTGTGTCAAAATTTAGTCGCCCTCGACCAAAAGATAAGCTAACAAGTTATTTAACATGAAATCATATTATTCTAATACTAAAAACATCTTCAAAAATGTACACATTCCTTATTTGCAATTGTTTTATAACGCTGAAATATGTAATGATTACATGTAACACTCTTGTGTTACCTTTATCATCCTGTTCATCAATTTTGCTCAACAAAATAATTTGTTAGTTGAATTTTATTGTCTTTATAGAAAGGAACTTAAGACAGTTCTTTGAATTCTTTGTTCGGAAACAAGACTGCATGGTAATTGGCGAACGGGCTTCTGGTGTCCTTCTCTATGAACGAAATGTTGACTACACCGGCACCTGTACTTCGTGATCTGAAAATCACGAGACGATAGGTTTACTCTTCCTTGTCTTCACGGGATTCTCGTGTTGGTTTTTTTGCAATGTATGGTGAAGTCCTTCGTTCATCGACAATTTTTCAAAGATAAGAACTTGCATGCACAGCAATAATTCACGCTTTTTGGCACGTCTCTCAATTTCTCCATCTTCTTTCCCAGCATCGCTTCGTCTCAGGCCAAGTACTGACTACAACAAGCTACACGATGGATGGTGGGGAAATGACCATCAAACACACACGCGCGCGCGCGCACACACACACACACACACAGAGCAAAATTACACGAGACATAAGCCAGTTGGTGCCACCCACGGCCCAGTTACTTTGACATAAAATGACATTGTTGAGCTACCATTTCTTCTGGTCTCTGGTGTGTCAGGAGAGTAACAGCGACATTCACTTGTGCTAAAAGGCTCCGCCGTAGACGCTATGTTCAGCACATGGGACTTGTGATGTTTTGCATGTAAGAGCCAAAACACATGCACATGTATTTTATTCAGCACGTGAGACTAATCTGTAACAGCCCCGCATGTGTGTTTGATGAATGCTTGCAATGCTTAAGACTCCTTAGCACATAAATATGGGCCTCAGCCGTGCAGTGTGCATTATGTGGCTATTCGCATATTCTTCAAGATTTTCTTCGGCTGCTACCCCCCCCCCCCACCAGAAAAAAATCAGCTGTAGGTCCCAACCCATTATGTGTGTGTGTGCGTGTGTGTGTGCGTGTGTGTGTGCGTGAGGATGTGTGTGTGTGCATATAAATCATATTTATCACATTCATTCGAACAGAGATAGAACAAAGAAAATCAATCTACATAAATTCACGATTCTTTTCTTAGATTTCGAGTTGAACAGTTCACAAGAGTTTAAAAAACGTTTGGGTGCTGCACGAAATATCTTGGAAGACACGCGTTTCGATGAGTTTGCAATGATGAATATGCGCACACAAAAACATAATGAAATTCATCACCAGTTTCCTTTATATTACACAATGGACACAGCCTTTTATTCTCTGTGTATGTCGTGGTATCTTAACTGCTGGACAGGCAAGAAGTGACAGCCTAAAATTTCATTAGGTTCACCCCCATGGACGGGACACAGGTATTTTAGATAAGATTCAAAACAGAATTTATCTTTAAATATTCTGTAGGTCACGCATGTTATTACTGTACGCCTCTTCTTTCCAGGATCCTCAAGTAGAGATCAGTAGAGGTGCCATCAACGACGATCGAAGAAAGCACGCGTATTGTACGTTGCTTGGCTGGTTATTTTAGATAGTGCTTCCACGTGGTGAATCTGAACTGCTGGACGTTGGGGTGCTGTTAGTATTACTAAGCTATGCACTGAAACAACAGCTTACTGCGTAGGGATTGCCGTGAAGTTCCAGTCCAGGATATCGTTCTTCACCTCTGCCACACATCCTCTGTCCACGGACCCATCCAGCCCGCGAATTTTTTCCCCCCTACATGTACTCTGAGGTGAGTCCCAACTTGGTACAAACTTACGTGACCCGACTTGGAATCAGATTGTAAACATCCTGTTTGACCCGGAAACACAGACTTCAATTTATACAGGCAACCAGAATCCCCTGCCTAATACTAAAAACTAACCCTACCCCTAATCCCAATCCGGAAAAAAAAGTTACCAAGGGGATCGAACCTGTAAAATTCAATCTTGAAAGCCTAGTGTCTTTACCACAAAGTTATCATCATTTTGTCTTTGCTTGGCTCACTGTAGCTATAAGAAGTTGCGCTATGATGCCTAAAAAAAAACTACGATAGGGATCGAACCTGCAACCATTCAATGGCAGAAAACCCGTGTCTTTGCCTCTGGGCTTTCATCACTACGGCTTGTTTCGTTCACTGTGGCTTTAAGAAGTTGCATGCATTGTAACGTCTCGCTGTATTTCAGTACGCTTTCTCTGATTGGCAAACATCAATTTCAGCCACTTGAGGATAACCCCCAGAATACATGTAGGAAAAAAATATCGCATCCAGCCCACTCATCCCACTCCCGGCAAGCATTGCGGTGGAAGAGGGTCTTGCGTTATCTCTTATTACGCTGACGCCTTCCCAGAAAATAATTGGTGTGAAATAAGAGTGGATGTTGCAAGTAATTGGAATCATTTATAAATCAAGCACGCATTTTGTACCTGTGCAGAAAGGAGAAGCTCATTTTGCAGTTGTAGAGAGAAGCAGGCGTTATAAAGAAGGGGAAAGAAATGGCTCACCTAATCACCGTTGACAAGTGTAGCCTCCCTTGCGTTGTACATACCAACACTGTTTCGCGCCTCGTATGAGCCAGTAAGAGACACCACCACATCGAGACTGTCTTACGTCAGTATTTGTGTTCGGGCCTGAGGCTTGAGAGATGGAATGTGACTTTCCGGTAAAGATGATATTAAATCCTCTGTACCTGTTTTCCTCTGTTTCTCTTTTTTCTGTCTGCCCTTCTCTCTCTCTCTTCTCGCCCGTCCCCTTCTCTCTGGCCGATGGTAAAGTGCGTGCTAAAGACGAGTTCGCGCACAGCCTCGTGCATACACACATTTGGTAGACCCTAGAGATGGATTCAATATTCAATATTCAATATTTGTATACCCCCAACCAAGGATAATCATCGTCTACAGAGAGTTTATGTTTAATTCCAGACTCCACAAAACGCCACATAGTGAGGCCACCCCATCTTCTACAGAAAGTCTGCTGGCCCCTGTACCCCCTTCCATTCACTGCTGTCTATCCAATCGGTAAATACCGCTCAACACGGAGATGTCACGAGCGCAGTACAAGGTTGGGCAGTAGTATTTGCTCCCAGAAAAAGATATGACATGTTCTAAACCTGTATGTGTCATTTTAAAAAAAAATACTACCACCACTGCACATGGAATGCTGTCTGTATCGCTGAGGCTCAATTCGTAGGACTGTACAGAAATTCACTCCAGAACAGGGGATGTGCCCAGGTACATCCGTTGAGGCTTTGTCGAGGGTTTGAGGGTTTGTGGAGAGAGACTCATCACATTCACGCTCAGTCACTACCCATAAAAGTGACTTTAATCACGGGGTGACAGCGGCTCTCTTTGATGGGAGGAGCTGGTCGAGAGCCTCGAGACAGTATCAAACGCTGGCGAAGTATTCTGTTAAAGCTCCCTGGACCCACGTGTCCCATATATCGTCTTTGTGTCCCCTACCGTGCCAGCTCTGCAGTCAAGCGATAAGCTCCATTTTAAATTATTAGTCTCCGGACTACAGGTACAGCCTGATCTTGATTCGCTGTCGGAATGCGTGCCTTTGTGGGAAAGTGGAAACAATAGCGTACAATGAATTCGCAGCCACCGACGGACGCTGCTACTGTTTTCTTGTTGTCCTTTGACATAGTCAAACCGCATTAAACTGCCACCTATCGCGTGCAGTATGTCAACAAACTGAACTTGTTGCTCTCCTCGTCAAATGCGTCGTCACAAAGGTCTGTGAGGGGAAGATGTTAATCCTCGTTCTTCCTCTCGGACCAGCCTGGGGCGTTTGGTATAGGACTGGTGCTGTCGAAGGAGTGCGGTGACTCGACCAGTCTGCATGATTCTAAGCAGAGAGTGCTACACCAGCCGCTAGAGGAAATACCTGACACCCAGGTAAACGACTCCCCGTTCCACAACTTCAACAGCTGCCTTTGAGTTCTGGTGTTTGATGTGGCAACGCCCAGCAGGTGCAGAACGCAGCTGGGGGGGGGGGTCGCTTTTGAGAATGGATGCCAGAAAAAGTCGTTTTCGACCGAGTTGGGGGGTGGGGGAGATGGAGGAGGGGTGCAGTTGCGGCTTGTCTAGCCTTCGTTCACATATAAATGCACGTTTGCACGATTAGACCACGAGTGGGACAAAAAATGTAAAAGTAGACATTAAAATGCAAGTAGAAATTAAAAGTTATTTTGTTATCTTCAGTAGTGGCTACCTACGGGTGCGCCACGCGTCCTTTTCTTTCCATTCCTCGAGAAGTATGCCTACCTGCCCCGAGACCCACCTGTGTGTTCGGCTTCCAACGTGAGAACACTAACGTGCAGAGTAAGCCCAACACTTCTGCACCGAGGAAGCAGACGGGTGAGTGGTTATAGCGCTAGCCTCCGACCTCGAAAGTAAGGCGCTGGTTCAATACCCGCGCCTCGCACCACACTCCCCCCCCCCCACCCCACCCCAGTTGATCCAGCTGGGAACGGGTGCCTGAGCCATGAGCGAGGAAGGTAAAGCAGCAACGGGGAGGACATGGGCCTCGCTTTCAGGATGCTGCCCGACAGAAAAGCGTGGGTCTCATGCACTTCCACTCCCCTATACGATCTAGAAAGATCGCGGGACAACATTTAGCTTCATGATCTCACTACAACGCGCTTTACAACGAAAACTACGTCAGTACTGAAATATTTCCAGAATCATCTACAAGCTGACAACCGTGAAAATGAAAGGAACGGCACAGCGAGAAAAACGACTATTAAGTCGAACATTGGAAAGGAACTTGAGATGGAATACAGCTAATGAATATACAAATTTCTCGTACGTGCGCTACAGGTGTTCTGCGCTCCTCGCATTCGTACACCTGACGACAGTTTCTGTTCTGGAAGAAGGGTGCAAAGCCCAGTGTATCCAAAGTTGTATAGAAGAGGCTGAAACCCCCTCTTCCCATAAATGTCCCCCAACCCCCATCGCTTGATACTAACTCTATCAGGATATCACCGGTGAGGGACGCAGCTTACCTGCAGGGACACTGAATACACGGAGAAGAAGCGATCGACAGATTCCATCAAAACCACGAAGCCCCCTCACCGGTGTAGTTTGTATCTATACGTCACCTGACAGGGAAAAAGCGAAAAAGCTTATAACCGCGACAGCAGGAAGCCCGTCGGCTGGTCTCTACCGTTGGTCTTTACGGGCTCGACATCGTTGGTAGCAATCAGCGCCCATTTTTTTCACCCGGGCTTGGAATGGGCGAGGGTGTTACACTAGGAAACACTAGGAACTAACATCAAGCGTGGAGGTCTGGGATCGAAGGGGATCAGTCTGCATGAGACGTCTTTTTTTTTAAAAAAAAAAGTAGCTGCAGTAACTTCTAAGCTTTTTCAAACTACCCCCACGTCACACGCAACTTTTCCGTTTATTAAAGAAGACTAAAACCCCAGGCTTGGATTAATTCTTCACAAACATACTTTTATCCCAAGTTTCCTCTTTTGGGATTTGCAATGGCATGCGGATCAGGAGTTTGAAGGACAAAGGTCAAGCGGGGTGGGTTTCGTCACCGAGAGAGAGAGAGAGCCTACCCTGCACTCACGCATGGCATTGTATGTGTAGTGGGCCAAACGGCCGGCCACTGTGGAGGGCTGAGCAAGAGAACCCGTCTTTCCTCGTCTTTGACGAGCTGACAGGGGATATATGCGCGTCAACAGACACTGACGGGTAGCGAAATCTCGGAGCTGGCGGGTGGGAGAACGTAGGGTGGAATAGTAACGTTTTTTTAGTGGGTCGAACCTTGAGTCGCGTTCCCCTTCCCAGCACGTTCGTTGCACGTTCGCGACGTTTGGGCGGTTAAACTACATGAATGTAACTCCAGGCCATCAAGTGAACAAATGCTGCATTACTGAGAAAACCTCCTACCATCGCATTCACATTGTCACATTCACAGGGCTGATTTTCTTTCCCCCACCCCACCCCCGACTGTTTAAAGAATATAATAACGGTGTTAACATCAGCTGCACAATAGTTTCGTCTTCTGGAAGTGCCAGAGAAGTATGAATTTTACTCATCTTAATGACTGTTAGGCAGTAGCAGATGGTATGTACTTTTGAGACTGTCGGAAATCTCGTTACCATTAACCGCGCCACGCAAACGAAAACGTGTTGCGAAGTGCATCACGAGAGGATTGTCGGCTGAGCAGTGCAAGCCGTGTGTCTGTAAGGGTATTTCTGTGTGAATTTGTTGACACAAAGCAGAGTGCACACCTCTCTTCACCCGTTCGATCTATCAGGTTACGTGCTCACTGCTTGCAGTGGGTGAAGTAGGGCAGGGTAAGGAACAGAAAATCAGCGCAGCAGTTCTGCGCATGTGCACATGGTTCCCGACGACACCCCCCAGGAGCTTGTCACGACATGGTTGGCAGTGAGTTGGGGGGGGGGGGCGGCGCCTCACGGGCTACTCTTGTGTTTCCTGGGTGAAGAGGTCGAGATGTCGTGTACATGTGCAGATGCAGGTCTGATAACTTCCCAGAAAGATGACTACGGCTGGTTGTCTAGGCCGTTTACGAGTGCAGCCATGTTTCAGTTTTGGTAGGACGAGGAAGGGTTGGGTACTGTCATACTAACGTGTCTGCTCCTCTGCCCAGAAACTGTCTACTGGGTTGCGTACAGCAGACAGGGGAAAGTGCTACCCACTCCCCCAGCCCCTGCTGCATTTAAGGCACGATGCCCTCAGTTTATGCGTGGCTACAATGGTGGGAGAGGCCCGAGGCGCATTTTCTGTATGGTGATACATGTATACAGGTGTTGAGATGTAGCCTCGGCTCGTTCCTTTTCCTGCTCTCGCCGAGCGGTCTCGCTGATCCTGTGTTGGATTCTTTTTGTCTTAACCTGAATTATTTCCCCTCTACGGGCTCGGGTTGGATACTCAAGAAAACAACAATCCCTCAAAAACAAAAACAAAAAAGCGATGTAGGCCTCCTATGGTTATTCCACTGACACAGATAATATACATTCTCTTCCTAACCCTCCCTCCCTCCACACACACACACACATTTGCTGTACATATTTTCCGGTGCTTCGCGTTTCTGATTTAGTCCTATCCTTCAGACAGAAGTTTGCTGCCTGTACATCGTTATTTATGTGCTTGCCCAGAGTGGAGATAGGCATATCCAGGCTGAAATGTTATACAATACGAGCCCGGCTTAGGCGTAAATCCGAGATAAATCTGCTCGTTTCTCGCCTGCGGCTTAGGTAATGGAGGCACATTAGTATATGCAGAGACCATACTCGCGGAGGAACAGGTCAAGGACGCTGCAGCAGCGACCCCTGTGCTTATATGACGTCATCATAAGGGTCCCGTCGGGTCCCGTCAAGGCACACAGTAGGTCCCCTCAGGTATCAATGGTTCCTTACACTACTGCCAGAGACGATCTGACAGCTCTTCTGCTCCAGCCCTGAATGGGCTAATTAAAAATATCGAGTGTCTGGCGAATTAGACAACGCGTGATTGAACTGACACCTCGGTAGCTCTTCTCTAGCCTCTGCGTTTCTTCGAGAAGTTTCTGGACAAAAGTCTCGCGGTTTTTTTTTCTGCATTTCTCGACTCTTCAAATATAAGCAGTCGTCAGCAGCTAATAGAACAATTCCTTAAATCCTCCGATCATTGCTCGTTAGAGTGATCTCCCCTAATACTCTGAACAAGCGTGGCAAACTTCCTCACTATGTCGCTTCCATTTGGCGCAAACTGTACTGTAATTTTTATTTTCATCGACAATTTTGCACTGCGGCATATTTTCACTAAATTATTGGGGAGGAAAAGTTTATAAATGTTTGTGGGAGAGAAACTCGTCGCTAAAATGACATGAAGGTTTTTTTTATAATTAGATTCTTACAATTGGTTTCACACGACCTGGTCGACAGAGTAAATCCTGTTTTAGGATTCTCGGATAGTTTAAGATATAGGTGCTAAGAGGAACGAAATATTATTTTAAAAGAGATTGAACTCTGTGTCTAAACTAATCATACCTTATGAGAGAAACAAACAAGTCTTTAAAAAAAAACAAGGAATCGAAAGAAAGAGAAATAGATAAAAGCATATTTTTTTAGTTGCAACGCACAACAGCAATTCAACAGCGAGTAGTATAAAGGAAAAAAAATTATGTTAACTGATAATTTATCAATAATCTCAAGCGCTGCACACGGTAACAGACAATGTTTTAGCTATCGCGAGGTTTATCTGCTTAAAGAAAGTATTTTTTGTACAAAACCACATGAAGCATATTAGGTCTTAACCTGATGCACGCTAATCCAAGCTTTCACTTAAAGTTGGTATCCGGGAGATACAAGTCCTATTTGATGACCCAATTCCCTCTGCATACAGACATTTGACAGACTTTATAATAAATCTTCTCCTGGATAAATCCTAGACCTCCTGTGTAATATTCTGTTATCATTTATCATACTTTCAGTAGATACTGTATGTTCGCAAATTATTTTCGTCTGGTGAAATGGTCTACTGCTTGAATTTTGATTGCCATCTCACATTACTAGCAACCTTCGTCCAGAGCTGTAAAATTCGCGGCTTAATGATAATTTTAATTCACTCACACATCCAGTGTGAATACGTTGATGATAACTGGATGTGTGAATGAATTAAAATTATCATCAAGCCTTGAACTCAACGTATAAATCTATCATCTCTTAGTATTTTATGATGCAGGAACGAATGACCATTTGCCAAAAAAATCAATTCCCTTCATTGACGGTACCGCAATTACACCTGCGAAGATATTCTGTATGGTGTTATTGTTACATACTAAACAATAAACTGTGAAATGTAAGGACCCTAAATATAATGCATTTACAATTTCAAACGATCGGAGCAGTTAAGACGCGAAGACCATTTACTACTTGCTAGACAGATAAGGTTCTGGGATGGCTTGCATGAGGGTTCTTATCTCTACTTCCGGTCATAACAGTGGTCGTAAGGCCATTCGCCCTGTGTATTTTACTTACACCTTTACGAATGAACAGGAGATAAGAACGCTCATGCAAGCCAACCCAGGGGTATTCTCCTGCTCATACTGGAAGAGCAGCTATGAACGTTCGTGCAAGCCCAGGGCTGGGTTGCATGAGCGTTCGTAGCTTCCATTCCGGTTATAACAATGGTCGTAAGGCCAGTTCACCCTATGTATTTTACGTCCAGCATTACGTATGAACAGGAGATAAGGATGCTCATGCAAGCCAACCCAGCCCTGTTTCACAAAGAATAAGTTATCGTTTGTGATTATGCACGTTAAACGTCCGAGGTTTGACCACCGTTGAGAGCTGTGGTCGTAGGGTGCCATTCACAGACTGCAAGAGATGTGACTTACCGTATTCTTTAGATGTTGAACATGTACAACCAACAACGAACGGTGTGCAAGCAGTTCTAACAATATATCATTATTTATGTGGAGAACTGAGTGGAGTGTTTTTGTCCATATCGAGCGTAAAACTACTAACATTAAAACTACTCAACGACCCCATCCCAGATCCTTCCCTATTGCCTATTCAATAGAGCTTCGTTCGTTCGTTCGTTCTGCACCCCCTCTCTTCCATTCTCCCCATCTTTTCACATCTCTCCCTCTCCTCCCTCTCTCTCTCTCGCTCCCTTGCTCGTCATACACACGCGCGGGCTCTCGCACACCTGGGCTTATGTAAGCATGCACACACACACGCTCGAATCGCAGGTTCACTCTCTCGAACAACAAGCAAAACTGTCACATCCACGCGTCTCCACATCTCCGTCCACAATCGTGGACCTGCCCGGGCTGCACGCAACCCCAGAATGCTGGGGCAGTAATAATTTTCCAGCCACAGCTACAAAAGGCCCCTTCACGAAGCGGGGCGTTATAAAGTGTGGACAATGGAGCCGAGATGTTCCCCCAACCGTCTGCGTTCCCCCTGGCGCTCGTGTTTTGGATCGACAGCAGCCCTGACTCACTTCAGTGGGTTTTACTGTCAGTTCAAGTCGCGCTTCTGGTTTTCTCCTGGCATTTATGGCGCGAGTAAGTCCGGCTAACACTTTCACACAAGTGCCACTTCAGCGTCTGGCGTTACCGCTCGTGGTGTTAGAGTTCACACTTCGTCACGCTGACACCAGTCTGAACGCCGATATACTGGGTCTTGTGTTCATATGTGATGTGTACTCCTTGACTCCGATTTTAGTGCTGTGACGATAACATTTTACAGATTTTTACTACATACCTGTAAAATGACATCCCACCACCCCACCACCACCCCACCCCCACCCCCCGCCCAGGTTCTTGTGCAATGGAGAACACTATTTATTTACCCATTTATTTTATTTGTACGAATAAGCTGAGCAAACTCATATAAACCGGATTCATGAACGTGAAAAGAGCAAAAAGGTCATCAGTTTACCCCCCCCCCCCCCCCCCCCCCCCCCCCC
>SMGT01014166.1:104522-115874 GCA_004794575.1 Lanistes nyassanus
ACTTCTCTCTTTTCTCAGTTTCTCTCCCCGTTCTCCACTTTCTTCTAAGAAATGTACAAGGTATAGTACGCATATATGGCTGCCTGTATACATGGGTTTGTGTATTGTATTGTAAACACTGTATAATTGCGCAATAAGACTGTAACAAAAGTACGAAGTAAGGGGGAAGGGGAGGTGACAGGGAAGGTGGGGAGAGATTTTAAATGCATGTAGAAATCTACAAAAACAACAGGAGATCACCCCTAGAAAAGTAAATGGCCATGCTAGCTTATGAACACATACCCCGTGCAGTTAGCAGACTAATATATATTGATGAGTTGCACGTTGAGTGAGGCATTTATATACGCAGCTAGAGACAAGACCTTTTGACCTTGCAGTCTTTAGGTTTTGTTTTAATGCAGATAGTGTTGGCTCATTATACTTTTGCTGCACACTGCATTTTCTGTTGACAGCTTGGTATATAACTTGTTAGTGCCTCCACTTTGCCAAATTAAAAATCTTTGAAGAGGGGCAAGAGTTGGACAGGAGCTGTGTACATGAAATTATAAAGGCATCCAAGGAAAGCTTATATTCATTCGCTGAGGCCCTATGGCAGGGCTGTAATAGTTTAGCTCCGCGCCTAACTCCCTGTGGTGAAGTCATGCGTGGAAGCGTGCATATTTGTTATTGGCACGCACACTTTTTAGAGCGTGTGTGAGCGAACCAGGAGCTTGTCTTTTTGTCCACATACCGTTGGTTTTGAAGCTAAACGCCCACGTTGTGCTGCTCTTGCGCTTGTGGATGTTTGATTTTAGCCGCGCTGTTTTTCTTCGTCTCAACGTGCGCCAGCTTGACACATTGGGTCTTCGTTAAGCGAGACGGTTCACATCTCTCTCTCTCTGTCTCCCTGCCTGCCGGTGTGTCCGTCAATCCGTCTTTCATACGGAGAGTGAGTGAAAGAGAGAGAGAGAGAGAAAGAAACGCGCATTTTACGAATGTGAGTGATTGTATATCCGTTTGTCACGAGACCTGTTTTAGGGGAGGAAGGGTGATGGAAATGGTTATAGCTCACCCATCCCATCCCTTTTGTACGCGCGGATCAGTTCATTTCGTCGCGCAGCTTTCGGCCCTCAGCCCTACCTGGTCACTGGTCCACCCACCCCCCATCAGGTTCTTTTATATCATGTTCGTTCTTCATTGTCTGTCTTTGCTGTCAACATATTGGTGTATTTTGTAACATTTTCAACTGTTGATCTGTGTACTATTCAAATGGTTCGTGAGAAGGTCTTCTTACACATACGCCAATGTTTCCTTACACCTGTATGTCTTTCGCCACTCTCCTTCCCCATTGGCTGTGGAGGTTTCTAGTTACTGGCTTCAAGCTTGTCGAGCGCGCAGGAGCTGGGAGCGTGCAAACCACTTGCGGACAAAGTCCAAAGAAGAGACTAACGAGTTGTGTGCCTTGTAGCCGCCAACACCACTTGAGTGTGATAAAGTAAAACCTTATCAAACAAGCGAGCACTTAAGATGTGTTATGCCCGCCTCACACTGCAGGACCAGTTGTGGATAGGGGTGGCATGCATAAGCATTCGTAGGTAGAGTGGGGGACGTAAAATACACGGGGCAAATAGCCCTTACGAGCACTCTTATGACCCGAAGTGCAGATACGAACGTTCATGTAAGCCGGCCCTACAACATTAGAGTTCTGAATGAGATCCAGGATGAGGAAGGCATTATGGGGATGATCTTTTGGTGTGATTCTCTCCTTTTCCACGTGTGTGCGTGTGTGTGTCGGGGGGAGGGGGGAACGTGTGTTGTCAGCATAATTTTTTTATTACTTTATAGAGACCTGACTGCAAATAGCACTGCAGGTCAGGGCTTTCCCCATAAACTAACAGAGTAAGAATAGGCTAACACAAACCTTTTACTGGCCCACTGCATGTATTAGACTTAATTACCACGGGCCAGCCACATTATAACCATCCCCCTTCTCTTCTGTCAAAAACGACAGGTAGGAATGCGCCAGCGAAATTGAACGAAAACGTAAAAGCTAATTAATCCAGGTATGTGCAGTAAACATGTGTAATCCGGCGAAAATCGAAACAAATCTTCGGTTTGACCCTATTGCAATGTAAAGTCAAGGGTATAGCGCGAACCACCGAGGTCAGTGGACGCGGATGCGTTGTGGATACATTATGTTGGATATCTTGAAGAGTCCTGTCGAAAACGGGCTGTTGGGTGTTGCTTGCCCAGAAGACAAGCATTTTTAAAGAAGAAACACGCATTGCCTGGTGTGTCTAGATAGGTTTTGATGCAGCATATTTTTGTTTTTAGTACGCATGCGCAACCTTAGCTTTCCAACTCCGCTTCCCCCGTGTATGTGACTCAGATGACGGTACATTGATTGCTTCAATGTAAACAGATTTAGTTTGTGCATTACTGTATAGAATGTTGCTGTGTTAAGTTACCGAAACAACACGCATTTTACATTGATCTGAAACATTTTAGATGTGTTGGTACTAAGCTAGTGTTAAAGGTGTTCTGGTCTTTGTTCTCAAATGGCCCCGGAAAATGTATAAATGATGTTTTGATATGTTCCAAATGTGTGCCAGGAGCAAGTGTTCAGTCAAGTAGGGGCATACAGAGAACTCTTAGAACACATGTAGCACAGATCTTACATACTATTTACACACGCAGCTCATATTTTGCACCCGCTATAACACTCTTTTTTTTACATGAAATTAGTGTTAAAATATTTAGTATTCTGTGTTCTTCCTGAGTGATTTATGGTTGCAAGACCGTCAGTTGAAGCCTTGAAGAAAACCTTGTTACAAACATTTTGTTTATGCTCCATACCCAGTATGTGTTTAACGTGGTAGTACAGGTTGGTTGTTTGGTGGGTGGGTGGGCGAGTGGTTGGGTGGGGAGGGGTGGTTTTTTTGCTTGGTTGATTGCTAGCTTAGAAATAATGATTCTGGAGGGATGACATTCGGAATGGGCATACAATTCGCGATGAAGCTACAAAATAAATTGTATAGATAGACCATACGCTGTAAAGTTGTAGAAAGATATTACATTACTATACACTGGTATTTTATATCTCTGGAGTGGTGCTGTTTTCGTAAAGACTACGGTTGCATGTATTTCGTACAGTGCTATCGAAATTCCAGTCTTGACGTAAGGCAGGATAAATCAGTTTGCGAGGGAGGGGGAGGTCCTTCAAATGTTTTTGGCGGGGTCCAGGGATGACTACTGAAATTGTTCCGTTCGTCCGCCTGTCCGTTTGTTCCGTTTCGTGCGCCCGTTCGTCTGTTTGTCTGTTTCTTCCTTCCTTCTGTCCGTTAGTTAACACCAATGAACACTTCTGGCGTAGAGGCAGAATACGGGTCGGTGACCCATGACCCCCTAAAGGTGTTGCTTTTAGGCGGGGGCGGAGGTACTTTATTCAACCAAGACACCCCACCCCAGATCCGACGTGTGCCCCCCCCCCAGCTTTGTCTCATCTCCCTCCCATCCTCCAACTCCTTTTCATTTCTTCGCAATTTGCACGTTTATCAAACCCCAGCACCATCTCTCTCTTGTCCATCCACCAAACCTCCTTTTCACCTCCGAACTCCAAATCCACTCACCCCGCACCATCCCCTTTCTCTCTCGCTCGCCCACGCACTCATCCACTCCAAGAAAAAAGAGATTTATTGAACAATGAAGCACTTCAGTGGTGAGTACAGGCGCCAGCTTGATGTGTGGGGAGAAAACGGTTTGCAAGCAATTACCATTTCTTTTATTGCTGACGATTGAATGCACACGCTTGTCACTCGGTGCGAAACTAGCAGCGCTGGCATGCAGTACTGTACTTGAGAACTATGGAAATGCGTGTTCATGGAGAAATTTCATCAAGTGCTTTGAGATCCTGTTGGTATGGATGCACACCCTTCTTTTGCTGTTCTTTTCTTCATCGAGCTGTCTTCAGCGTATGGATTTCTCTAATCGGACGTCGGCACAGCAGCGAACTTCCACATCGCCAATTTGTCGAACTGTTAGGCCAACTCTTGTGTGTCAGTCTGGCTACAGTTGTTGGTTGATATCGGGAGGAGCGGGAGGGTGTTGGAGGATGGCTGGGTGCCAGCCCATGGTTACCTAAAACCAGGTGTCGGGGGCAGCGCGCTGTGTATTTTTGGCCTGAGAAACATGGCGGCAGGGTTTGCGGAAAGGGTGGCCCGCGGGCTGCAGGCGGCCTCACTACGCAGAAGCAAAGGTCACGAAGGGATGAGGTTTCCTGCGCGAGCAGAGGGCAGGTGCCGGGCCAAACATTTGCTCGTTAATGAACCGCCCCGTTAGTCGCCTTTTCTTTGGCGTTTTGAGTGAGTGTAAGGGAGCCGAGACATTTGAGCTGAGGCAGTGGGGCAGGGGGGAGGGGGAGGGGGAGGACGAGTGGGGCAGCCCGACTGTGTGCGAGGTGGTTGTGTTCCCTGAAAACGTACTTTTGCACACAATGTGTTTATCAGGGTACATGTCGAAATTTCATTGACCGACGAGGCCTTGACGTCAGAGGGGACGGGGGTGTTTCCGAATCAAAAACAGCGCGTGACTGAAAAGCAGCTGCTGAAATACATGCAAACAGCCGCGTGAGGCCATTCATTTGACGATTGCAGCGTTACGTAACGATTGAGTTATATAACGAAGCTGTGCACGAAGATCCCTCAAGTCATCCAGCAGTTTAGAAACGCCGTACAGAAGACATATTTCGTAATAAATTCACATACCTACAATCGAGAGTAGAACTAGTATAGATTACTGGGACGTCAGGTGGTTGAAGCAAATAAGGGGTGTCGGTATATACAAAGGACAGCAAGGTTGGACAAGGGTAGGGCGCTTGTAAGCGATCGAGAAGGGGTTGGGGAATGAAGAAGTGAGCCGCCGGAGGATACTGAAGAAAAGGAGACAATTATTGTTTTGGGGTCCTTTTGTGCCGGCAGTTTCATGATGGCGGTTGGGCAGCGTTGTAAACAGATTTGCCGGGGTAGTAATGGTCTAAGCGGTCCCGCCAGGCGGACTTGATGGGGGCAATAAAACTTTTACCGCGTGAAGTTCGAGCCGTTCAGTGCAGACGTTTATTTACTTTGCTGCCGCGGAGTGGTTGCCTGAGACAGACAGCTAGCGTGGCAAGAAGGGGGTCAACTTAGCTGGCTCGCTTGCCCGTGCGAGCGCGCGCGTGTGTGTTGGTTATCGACATAATCATCGTCGTCGTCATCAGTCCGTGCTACTTGTCCACAGTCTTCCACTTTTGATCTTTGCAACACCTCGTTTGACGTCTTCTGAAGTGAGTTCATCTGGCCGTTTCAGTGCACACAATTAGAACTGCACCCCCCTCCCTCCATAGTGAAAATCGCTGCAAGGGGGAAGCACTGTCCCTCTCAAATTGCCAACCTACCTGCTACCTTGCGGCGCTACGTTGTCTCGTGACACGTCGGCCATTGTATCTGCCTGTGAGATACAATGGCCGACGTGTTCTGTGAACGTCACCAAGTAATAAGAACCCTGCCTTCCTTTATTCCAGACAGTTCTGTCTGAGTGTCGTAATTACAGTGATTTTGGTAGTAACTGGCCTTGTACACCCTTCTCTCCTCCTTTGTGTTTCCATATCCGATTCCATCGTTGACTTGAAAGGGGGTGGGGTGGTGTGGGTGTTTTGGATGCATAACGTCCCGTGGCAAACTGTATATCAGGACGGTGTTGCTGGAGACAAGTTCATGCTGTCACACGGGGGACTGCTGTCACAACACAGGCTTCAGTCCCACCCAGTCACATTATACTGACACCGGGCCATCCAGTCCTAGTACTGTTCCCTGTAGTGTCAGCCGTCGGGCAGGACCGCTACTAGATTGTCAATATTGAATTCTTAGGTATGTTATAGCGGCCGGGGCAAGAACCCCCGACCTCTCTCCTCAGAAGCGGACGCCTTAACCAATAGACTACCGAGGCGCGGTTAAGGAGAGGAGTGGTGGTTGAAAGAAAGCATTAGATGTGTAGCGTGTTTTACGGTACACGGGTTGTAATTTATGTCATCGTGTTTCGTTTTTGTCATTTAAAAGTTAAGAACCAGCGCCTCCATTTATTCTTCCAGCCGCAGCACCCCCCTCTCTCTCTCTCTCTCTGTATATATTCTGCTTTAAAAAGCAGACTCTAACTTCCCGGTGACGTCTTGCAAATTGTTGCGGCGTCTGTTTGGCGTCTACACTTTCTGTCCTTCCATTTAATTACCGAGTTGTGTTTGAATACCCCGAGGACCTGTGGACGTAGCTGCACTTAACTTCGGCATGCAGGCCTTTTTTTTCTTTCTTTTTTCAAACTGCCGTGGGCGATCGATACATTGCTGGGATTCAGAATATCAATCGACGATGGCCGGTTGTGTTCACCTGACGAAGAAAAGCGTAGTTTATAGATGCGTGTGCAGCAGCCAGCAGTGGCGTTTGGTCGCGACAAGATCGTCGGTAAACGAGTCGGGAATGTGGTAGACACTGCAGTCAGAGAGCGGGGGGTGGGGAGAGGTGGTGAAGAGATTGGGGCAGGGGAGACGTCGGATCCCTGTGTCCTTTTTGAAGGTCGCTCTCGAGGGGTTGACAAGCTTCGTTTGTGCGCTCCTGGCTGGAAAACAGGGGCGCCGTTGTTCACACCTTAGCTAGCCGCTTAGCCTTATTGCTGTTGCAGTCTTTTTGGGGAAGTGGTGGTGGGTGGGGAGAGTTCGGGGCAACGATCAATTCCCTTCTTTGCTGCTGGTCGTCATGATGCTTTTCCTGCGCGCTGAATTGCGCAGAAATAAACAAATCTCTTCTCAAGCAGATACCTACACCTCGAACCAATTTGTGCCTGAACCCGTGATCTCTTCCTATTTAGGTGTGCGCAGAAGAGAAGCGGGTAGTTTATGACATCCCCACGCTGGTTTGGCAGTTTCCGAAACTGTTTCCGGGTGTCTTTAGGACAGTAAGTGTCTGTAGCGGGTGGGCATTGCCCACGTGCATGAGTTTGCAAGCTAGACTGTGATGTCACACGTCCTCTGCGCGAATACAATCGTCTTTCCAACAGGAGCTGTCATTACACACAATTCCGGCAAGCGACGTGTTCTGGCGCAATTTAAGGCTGCGAAGTCGCATTTAATCAAAGAAAAGGCTGTTCCAAATGTGTACGTGTCTCTTTCCTTTTTTTAAAAAAAATGTGCCGCCGCGTGAGATCTCTATTGTCTGGTGGAGGAATCCGGTCCAGTGTATCCGTGTTGACTTGCAACTCTGGTGTAGAGGTCTTGGAACGCGCCGAACTGCTGCACGAGCGTTAATCGCATCTTGCGTCCACTTCATAAAAGTGCACGTGAGTAGCACAGGGTGAACCGATTTTTACGGCCCGCATTTGCGTACGGAAGCGAAATGGGAAAGGTATTAACCCAACCCATAACAGGCTGTGTAGCTGTGGACAGTGTGCGTTTACAACGCAAAGAGGATGCGCGTCTAGTCGTTGGAAAGTGCAAAACCAGTGCAAAGTAATATGAGGCTGGTTGCAATCCCCAGATTGAACACCGAAGATTGCTTTTCTCGTCAGCAGTCATCCATGCCGTACTGTTAAGTATCGTCACATCGTCTTTTGCAGACGAACCGGCTTCAGCTTTGGCCTCTTTCTGTCCCGCCTCATTCTTCACGCTTTGCTGATAATGTGATTTCGCATTCTCGCCGTTCGCCGTTCCATTAACGCATTTGTGAAAATGCAGCTCACGTCTGAGGCGTGAAGAGTTAAACTCTTTGTACCCAGTGTCTCCTCCGAAAGTTTACAAAGTATGCAAAACACTTGTCAATGCAAGATGACAATTTACATAAACCCCAGAACGTAAACGGGAAATTTTACATTTGGCGTTGGCATGCAGAACATCTTTTGGCGTTGACACACGTGAAGATTCATGGGACTGCGTCTTTTTTAGGTCACAACAGCATGCTTGTGCTTTAGAGCTGAGCAGTTTTCTTCATGCCGTGCTGTAATGCTGTAGGGGGTGTAATTAAGCCCGAGAAGATTCTGTGCGCTTGAAGGGTAAAGGCGTTTCGTAACTAGGCGAATCGTTTTCCAGGTCAAGTTCGGGGAAACATAGGACGCTCATTCGTCCAGTTAAGAAAGGGCATCCTGCAGACAGCCAGGCAAGAAGGTTGCAGAATAATGGTAAAAAGCAGACACAGCGGCAGCAAAGTATGGGTGGGGAGGGCTTACAATTTATTTTAAATATCTGAACAAGATGGGTTGTGAGATCCTAGCGTAGCAGTTGAGGATGGTTTGTCTATCTTGCAAAAACATCCACGCACAGTCCTCTGGTAATTGGGTTCTTCCATCGTCTCACGTCATTGGCGCCTCCAAATCATCTGTTCCCCCCCCCCCTCGTACCAGTCGCTCTCAGTTCCGCTTGTCACCAATTATGTTTGACAATAAATTTTGCGAGGCGGCACGCCTGGATGGGCAAAAGAGGCAAAAAAAAAAAAAGAATCTGAGAAGCTGTAGGGCGGTGCCCATCATACAGACTTCATAGCACTGCCTCGGGGGCTTCATTTTGTGGACTTGTCAAAAATTGCAGCAGTGAGCTTGTTCCTCCAGAGGAGTAGCATTTTCTGAAGGTGTGAAATCCTTTTCTCTGACAGTTAGCTTCAACCGCTAGCTGTTATACTGATATTCTTACAAGTTAGGAGCTACTTACAGTTAATGCGCGTCGGCACATTCGGTTCAACATACGTTATTTGCTGTTAAGACCCCCTCTCCCCCCCCCCCCCGGTCCAAACAGGTAACGTCCAGACACGCACTCCTAGTGCGTGATATATCAGGCTTAAAATTCAACTACCTGCCAGGCGTAAGACAAATTCCTCCTTCAGGCGGTTAATAAGCTGAAGACGCTTTCACAATTTTCGTCTGCACGATGGGGTGCATTGAGGTGCAGCTTGGGATCGCGGGGGTGGGGGGGGGGTGGGGAGGAGGGGTGTGAACATGAATTTTCTTGGCAAGTCGACAGCTACAGCTGGACAGCGTCAGCTAGCCAAGCAGCTTTGAAGACTTTGCTTTCTGCCGATATCATGCGGAAAGCTTGTTAAAGCGACGCGGTTTGTGGTAGGCAGACAAATGCAGGTTAGCGGACTGGCGGGCGTGATCATTTGTTCGTTTTAGATTGGATTTTTGCATTTTCGCCATCCTTTGCTATTTTATACCCTGTCAGCGGTGTCATTTCATTACAAATTTATCTCTTCGCCTTCTGTTTCCGCATGAAACGTTCGAGGAAAGAGAGTTGAAACCAATACGTGTCAGATGGGGAGAAAGGTATGTGGATACATTATTTGCGTTGTTTGGCTTCATAAGAGAAAGACAGGAAGGAGACGATATGTAAAGGAGGAGGGTTAATGATGCGTCATTGATAAATAACAAAGTCTAACCGTGTCGGAAGGGATTCGGCAGCTCTATTGACAAAGGAAACGCAACGATCCTTGACTTCGGTGTCTGAGAACGAACATCAAGACCGGAAACTAGCGTCTAGCGGTGTGAGGTGTGTGGCTGTGATCGTTGACCCAAAACGTGCGGCGCGTATTGTAGAGAGAGCAGCCTTTTACCGTATCACTTCTCACATCGTGGTGTCCTCAGAACTCTCTGCTGTCCTTGCAGACTTCCCGGTGCGGTGAGCGAATTTTTTTTCCCCCCACGGAAAGTCCTAGCTTGGCGCAAACTCACCCGTGTTGAGTTGGAATCCAAATGCAAACATCCTATTTAGCGCGAAGACAGGCTTTAACTTATACGTGCAAATTGAAGTCCTACCTAGTGCTGAACCCTAAGCCAACCCCGATAAACATTATCGAAGCTTTTATGGGCATAGAATCTACTACTTTTCAACTGTAATAACAATTGTCTTCACTACTCAGCTATTGACCACAACGGCTTGTTTTGTTCCCTGTAACTATAAGAAATTGCGCAGTGACGTCTCCCAGTATTTCAGTACATTTTCCCTGATTGGCAGGGGCCTGGATAGCTCAGTTGGTAAAGAACTAGCAGGTGGAAGGTTGTTGGTTCGAATCCTGGTGAGGCCAAGGATTATTTCCTGGAATTATACATCGTGTTAACTCTTTTCGGCCATTTCCCTGAACATTAAACTGCCTGTCCGCACTGGCCATCTTACTGCAGCTGTCAGTCTGGTGGTTCTTTCAGTGCATAGCTTAGTAATAGGATCTCACCCCCCTATAGTTCACTGCCCTGATTTGCACCTTGTTTGCGGCGGGACGTAAAGACACCAATAACAACCCATCCAACTCTGATTGGCAAACATTAGTTTGAGCCACTTGAAGATACCCCTCGGAATACCTGCAGGAAAACAACTTCTTCCGTGCTACACCTCGTCGAAGAATTTCACAGTGGCTGTAGAACGTAGGCATGCAGTTTGAAACGACGTTCTCTGTTTGGAATGAAAACTTAGTGAAGGAAGGATGAAGGAGACAAAATAGCACGTACCCACGCAGACAGTTGCCCGGATGTGGCGTATAGTAACTAAGAACTGCGTCATACCGTGGAACTACATCCTCAGCCTCATGTTGATTTGTTTTCCGTTCCTTAACAGTTAATTCATTATCAGGGTGCTCACACTATGTTACGGGGGAGGGGGGGTGTTGGTGTTGTGTCGTGGCGGCGATGACCGGTCTGCTGGCAACAAGGTTGTTGTCAGGTTGGGCCTGTGGTTGTTGGGCGGCGGTTGGCGACGGTGGCGGGTTTTCTTGTTTCTTCTCTGTGCGCTGGGGACTCGTGGGCTGGCCAACTGTCCCGAGCCTGCCCTGCCGCCCCAAGGGTCGCCCGGCAGCGCGGGGCTCGCGTCCGCCTTTCAGCTCCACCGAGCCGCCTCTCTCGCTCGGCTCTAGCCTCGTAGCTTATTCCAGAATATCTGTGAACGCACCCGTTACCAAACGGATAGGTCTATATGCACCCCAACTTCGTGTGTCCGTTTGGAATAACCATCGAGTGGGGCGGAGAAATCCAAATGCTTCCGTTGCCACATTCTGTATAGAATCGGCAATACGTTCACTCCTCTACAGACACATTTATATCCTCTGTGATTTCACAAACACCAATGTTTTCTCTCTCATATATTTTCTAGCGCCCTTTTGAGCGCTCCACAAGTGCATATCCGTAAATTGTACAACTTTCCAGCACCTTAACTGTCTCAACAGAATCTCGCGCCCTGTTCTCTCTTCCTCTCCTCCTTTCTCTCTGGCTCGCAACTCCCTTTTTCAACCTGCCTCATACCTTGAATATCACTCACCCCTCGCACGCGTTCGGTCATTCTAACGCCTAGCACGCCTATAGTCATTCTCACGCCTAGCA
>SMGT01014166.1:126520-147423 GCA_004794575.1 Lanistes nyassanus
GGGGGGGGGGCGAGGAGAGAAACCAAAGATCGAGAGAGTTTATTTATCCATCCGGTCGTCGACCTTTTAGAAAGGGGGTTAGAGTAAACTGTATACAGTTACAATATGTTCAGACATCCACGTATATTCTAGTTTAGGTTGTCTACCCTCCACAAAGTGCACGTTTTCTGTAAAGGCCATAAAATGCAAAGGCTCCAGATTTTCACCCATCCACCTCACTTATGCACTGTATTATAATCCCTGGTTGAGAGAGGGAGTGGGGAGGAGCAGAATACACGAGAGAATACAACAGGCTAGCCCTACAACACACCAGATCCCACTTCTCAATGTTTCCTTCGCCGTAAATCGTCTGTCAGCAGAGTCGCCACCATCTCGTCATTCAAGAAAAGATAACGTTAACTGGAGTTACCTTTGCACTTTTTTGGTAGTCTGGTATTTCATTGTCTCGTCTGGGGGAGGCGTGGGGGAGGGAGATTGCTATTCCCAACAAAGACGTGCCCTGTCGAGCAGATCTGGACTCTAAATCAGCTGGCGCGGCTAATTTACCCCGCGTGCTGGGAATCTGCAAGTCTTTAGAACACGGCCAGCTAGAAGCCAGTTTTTCCTGTGGTTCGGAGCAGAGATACTCTGTACTTTGTTCAGAGGTAGAGCGGAGCACCTTTTGCCCCGTCACGTACCTGGCCACACAGATACTGTCTCGGACGCGCATGCGTGCCGGTAATTTGTTACCCCCACCCCCATCTTTTGGCCGAAAGACAGATGCTGGCACCTACGCCGATGTCCTTGCATGCTGCATGTGATGTTTCATTGTTAGCCCTCGCAGGCCGTAATTT
This sequence comes from Lanistes nyassanus, assembly GCA_004794575.1. Lineage (NCBI taxonomy): Eukaryota > Metazoa > Mollusca > Gastropoda > Architaenioglossa > Ampullariidae > Lanistes > Lanistes nyassanus. The sequence goes on from SMGT01014166.1 coordinate 127,354, forward strand.
AAATGCGTCCAGATTGCAGCATAACGTGCGACGCATCTGACTCGGACTGTTGCTGAGAACGACATTTTAAAACACATTGTACTTTAAAGGTATGCGCAGTCAGTTAAGCAATAATTGAGAGATTGAAGCAGAGGTGTTAGAGGGAGATGAGAAAGAATACGTGAAGCTAATTAACACGAAGAACAGTATATGTATAAGTGCACATTCCAGTGTATGGCAGCCGTCGTGGTTATTTGAAATCTCGAAAGTTTTGATAACGTTCGTTCATTGTCTCACCATGTTCAGATATGTATAGTGTACTGTTGCCTACACGAATCCAGCCTACACGCTAAGTGATGTACGGGACTTCGATCCTGAAGATTTAAAGTAAACATGCGCGCGTTCTGACTCGATATTCGGTTTAAACAGTTTTTAACACATACCCTTATTCGCTGGCGCCACAAGAACATTTCTTAATGGCTGTGGGACCAGGGAAAGCAGTGTGTTAGGGAGAGCAGTGTGTCGGGTGTCAAAATGACAGAGTACAGATAAAATTTGTAAATACAAAAGTTTAAAAAAATAAAAAATGTAATATATGACAATAGAAAATTTAATACAAAACATAATCACGTTTCCATGGTTACCACGTCTTTAACGTGATTCGATATTTTCGAAAGGGTTCTTAACATATTTTCGAAACTTTTTGCTTCGTTAAGTGTTGGATGCAGCCGCTCTTATTGTAGTTTTTCTGTTCCTACCGGGGCAGGTGAGAACAGGGCACTGAGCGGTAGCGAGCGACAGAATTTTCTGATCACTCACAGCACCTGGTGCGTTTCCGCTTTGTCAGCCTTGCACGGTGCACTAAAACATGAGTTAATTCGCTCTTTCGCGTTTTCTAACCACTCTATGTCCCCTCAGATGTGCGATTCTCGCTTGCGTAAACGGGCATTTCGTGACATCGCAGTCTTGCACGTGCCTAGATCGTCGGTAGTTTCCCCTTTATTGCGTAAACGCATGTTTCCAGTTTCGTCCGTGTCGAAAAGCAAAATCGGCTTCAAACACTGTCACGCCGTATAGCTCTTGAATGGAACGCGTTACCTTTGGTCTTCAAACGGTGACATAATTCACCCGATGTTTGCGCTACCTGTACGGGGCCTCTGTAAAGTTCGGCAGGTAAAATTGGAGCGGCCTCGCTAGAGGGTGGGCGCGGGTGGCGCGTATAGGGGTGGAGAGTTGGGCAGCCCGCCAGCACGCACCCGTTAGAGCTGGGAAGGTGCAGCGCAGCTGTCTCGGGTGAGTCACGGGACGGTGGGGGGGGGGTATATGGAGGCCTATCTCTGCCCCCTCCCTCGTCCGTTTTCTTTCTGTCTCTCTCTGCGCCACCCACTGTCCTGTCCTACCTGCCGAGAGCGACAGTTTGCGTGTCGTGGGGAGGTAGAGTACTTCACCGAGGAGTGACGCCGGAACTGGGGCTAGCCCGTGTCTAAACGCTAGACTCGCCCAGAATTCCCTGCGCGGTGCCGGGGAACAGAAGGGGGGGGGGGGATTGGTGCTTAACGTCCAGCCGCAAACTATGTGCATATCAGGACGGTTGGGAACAGAAAGGCGACAGATCGATCCTGCCGGACGCACTACGGACAGGGAAGGGAGGGGGAATCAATTGATTTACCCCTTTAAGGATTTTTCCCCCAAAACACCCCATCTCCCCTCCACTCTGCTGCTGTCCTGCTCGGCTTGTGAGCGACTTCGACACAGATGAAAGAAAGAAAAACTAAACCAGACACCCTCAGAAAGACGAAACTTAAGTGGCCGTATCACATTTGCATAACCGATTGTTTTTAAGTGGCCCCTGGATGGCTCCGTGGATACAACGGCGGCCTAGTGTGTTGAAGGTTGCTGGCTTGAATCCAAGATTGTCCGAGGGTTACTTTCTGGACTTCATCATTGTGCCGACTTCATTTAGCCATTAAACTGGCTCTCTGCACTGGCCATCTTACTCCAGATATTTTTGGTAGATCTTTCAGGGCGCAGCTTAGTAATAGAACCTCCCAAACCCACAGTGCAAAAGCACCGCCAGGTGGAACTGCTGTCAGCCTGAACTTACCTTCAACGTGTTACTTTTAAGGTCTGTTTGAGAGGAAGCAAAGGAAAAAAAGGGGGGGGGGAAGAGAGAGCAACAACACCTCCCCTTTTAATGAAGGAGTTTACTTAAAGGAGGGGTTGACTTACGTCTTTGAAGACCTTCACCCCATCTTTTTTAAATGTAACCTTGCTGTGGCAGTAGTTGAAGATTGAGAATGTAATTAACTTTTTTCCTTCTATGGTAAAAATGAAGGACAGAAAATACCAGGCTAGACATGTGCCCCACCTCCTTTCCATCCTTCTTGAAGTGATGTGATCAGTAAAGCCTTTTCTTTAAAAGGGACAGGGACAAGTAGGCTTTCTACCCTGTGTGTTCTTAAGTTTTTCATCTGTATTGCCATATGGCTCACCTGTACACGCATTCCACATAAAACGACTTGGTTCACAAATGTTTGAACATGCCCAATATCAGACAAGCAAGTCACACGATATGTACGCTTTTAATAATGTTTATGGTACCATGGTGTTAATCTTAAAAAAAGTTTTGCTTGTGTATGTGGCTCAGTGTTTTAGAAAGTTTGTGTGCTGGGTGTCTTCATGACCAGTATTCTTGCTGCAGATGGGCTGCACAGCGCTGTTCCGAGCTGCATCGCAAGGCCTGCTGGAGGTTGTGCAGTTACTGCTGGATGCAGGCTGTGCTGTGGACTTTGCAGATGAGGTGTGATTTTAGTACTTGCATTGGGATGTTGTTTTTGGTGTGTTATCAGCGGTGCATCACTATCATACTATGTATGACTGTGATCTTATTACTGGTGTATTGTAATCGAAGGCATATTGCAACTGATGTGTATTATTACTAAAGGGTATTACAAGTGAATTTAAAGGATAAAGGTCATGCATGAATTGAAAGTCACAGCTCTAAAGATGACCCATCTCTGCAACCAGGAATAGTCCCTGTATGGGAAGCGAAAGACATGGAAAGGCTTGCTTGTAGCACTTAATGCTGAGAGTGTGGTGTATCCCGTGCTACTTAAACTTTTGTTAACATTATTTTTAACATCATTTCATGGAAAAGTAGAAATTAATTTTTGGAGCTCCTCTGTGCAGTTATTTGATAAAGTACATAACCTATTGTAAGGCAGCCAGTGTTTATCAAGGTTAGTGACAGAGCTGACAGTATCTGGGCTGTAGCATGGGGGGTGGGGGCCAGCAGCAGAAAGTTGGCATGCAGTTTGCCATGGAGTTGTTCACTGTGGCAGTGTGGTGTTTGTATGTTGTTCATGGTCCTGACATATGTGTTTGCTGTTGTTCATGGTCATGACATATGTGTTTGGGCGTTGTTCATGGTCGTGACATGATGTGTACATGTTGTTTATGGTCATGACATGGTGTTTGCATATTGCTCATGGTCACGACATGGTGTTTGAATGCTGTTCATGTCGTTCACCATAAAAAGACAGTGTTTGCAAGTCACTCATCTTGGTGATGTGGCTTCATTAATTTAATCTTGTCCTTTTTCTGGCATATAACAGCACGGCAACACCGCTCTGCATGAAGCTGCTTGGCAGGGCTTCAGCAAGACTGTGGAACTGTTGATCAAGTACAATGCCAATGTGTTCAGGACCAACAAGGTGAGCTACCTCCCATCCTGTCTTTGTTGTCGTGTGAAGTCGAGTGGACATCAGTTCTACTTTTATTTGCATTTAATTTCCTAATGATTTGTCTTACATACCAGAGGTAGAGTGAAGCCACCTATTTCATGAATTTTTCTGTTGAAAGATTTTAACAGCTAAATGCTGTGCCAAAGTAAATTGCTTTTTGAATGGTTTGCATGCACCCACATCATAAATGCCACTTAATTGGAGAGGTCACAATGAAAGTAGGGTGTACATGTTCTAGCCCTCTGGTTATGGATAAATGACTATGTGTACATTGTACCAGTTACTGGAACTTTTGCCTGAAGAGCTTTGTTCTGTTGTTTATAGTCTGGATTTACAGCTCTACATCTAGCAGCGCAAAATGGACATAACGAGACTTCACGGGCTTTGTTGTATGGCGGCATCAACCCAGACCTTCAGAACAATGTGGGTACCTGCAGCTACATATCTTTCAAGGGCTAGAATGCACATATGGCATCACCAGCCTCCCAACTCTCCATGGGATGTCTCTGCGTTCATAATTCTTCCAGCTGTTAAATTGTTGCGTCCACATGCACAGATGGCTTCACAAATGACTTTACAAATCTTCAAACTCTTCATATGATACCCCTCTCCTTTCTTCACTTTCCTTTTTCTCTTTGGTCAGCACCAAGGGAAACATTAACATATTTTCAGTTTTCAGCATTATTTCCTTGATGTGTTACCAGAGATTTAAAGTGTATTTTTTGCGTTGATGAGTTGACAAGTCTCTTTGCTGAAATAAGCTTGTAGCTGTTTCACAAAATTCTGTTTTTGACATTCAGCATGTAGTTTGCTTTTTTTGTGTGTGGGGTGGGGGGGTTGATGGTCTGTCTATTTTTGGTTTGTTTTGACAGATTGTGGTATGCGTCTGCATGGTTCAGATTTAATGTTTACTAAACATTCGATCTTCCAGGAATGTCATCACAACAGTAAAATTACACCCTCTGTTTTAACATGTTTGTGATCAGCCTCCTTGATCCATTTTTTTTTTTTTTTTTTGCTTAATGAGCCGTTGCTTCCCTGTATTCCACCATTTAGGTAAAATTATGGACCGTCACCGTGCTTGCAGTTCACGGGATTTTGTAATTGCATTTTTTGTCTGCAGTATGGTGACACATCCCTTCACACAGCAGCCAGGTATGGACATGCTGGTGTGACACGCATCTTGATAAGTGCCAAATGCAAGCTCAACATTCAGAACAAGGTCAGAAAAGGCAGTCTTTCGCTATATCTGTCACAAAGATTGCATTCTGAGTGGGAGTCGGGTTAAAATTAAGCTCGAATTTTGTTCCCCCATAACTGAGTTAAATTTAATTCCTTTTCTGTATAATTTCTCATTCACTTCTTGCTGAGCCGATAAGTATTAGGTACTGATTATGTTGTTGTACTACCTAAAAGGTGATCATTTTGTGTGTATTTCTTCTACCCGACCAGCGTAACATACCTATGCTTTTTGTGCAGAATGGCGACACAGCATTACATATCGCAGCAGCTCTCAAGCGGAGAAAGATTGGCAAGATTTTGGTTGAATCTCACATAGATGCTGGGATTAGAAACAAGGCAAGTGACCTTGAATCATAACACTTTGGGATCATGACAACATCTTAGGATCATAACGCTTTTAAATCACTATGGTGATAGCAATGTCTTGTGCATGTGTCGACGTCCATGCAGGATTTCTTTCAGGTGGATGTATACTTGTATGCAAAGCAGGGGAGAGATGGGGGTCTGCAGGCAGATATGCACTGGTAGTTACAAGAGTGCATGTGTTCCCATGCAGGTGACTGATCCATTTGAATGTTTGCTTTTGGCTCTAATCAGATATACAAATTATATTGTGGAAGATGTTAACAGAAAGAACACTAACAAATTGAAAACCTATTTTCAAACAGCAAAATGAAACAGCAGTGGACGTGGCCCGGAGGAAAGAACACCCTGACATTATTCTCATCATCAACTCAGCGTCAAGGGTAAGAGACCAGAATAGCCCACAGTAAGAGGCCAGAATTGCCCATAGTAAGAGGCCAGAATTGCCCACGCTAAGAGCCCAGAATTGCCCACAGTAAGAGGCCAGAACTGCCCATAGTAAGAGCCCAGAATTGCCCACACTAAGAGCCCAGAATTGCCTACAGTAAGAGGCCAGACTAGCCACAATTCTCAGAAGAATCATTCTCCAAGATTTTCCAGTTTTATGCTTATCTGCGTCTCCTTGCGCTTCAGTTTTACAGAGCTGGCTTTTATTATTTATGAAATAGTACTTTTGCCTTCATGAACCATGGTAAAAAGAAAAGCAGATGATTACAATTTATCATTTAGGTAGAAATACAAAACATTTTCCAAAACAATCTTTAAATTAGCATATGTGTCATGCTAAATTATATTAAATTTGTATGTTGTTCACAGCCACATTCCACGGGACCTCGCATTCGAGAGACACCAGGTGTGGTGTTTAAGGATGAGATTGAAGATGATGGTCCAGTTGTCTGTGCCGATGATGAACCACCTCTTAAGTCAGAGAAACAAGAGAAGGAGCGCAGATTTTTCCCCTTTTTTAAGAAAAAGAAAAAGGTAGGTCTAATGTACATACTGGTAATCGCATGCAGAACAACTTCTGGAGTAAAATTTCCTGCAGAAATATTTCATTTCAGTTTCTGCAATTCAGTGCCTTTCCAAATCTTTGGTATGATTTTGTTTCCACCAGATGATTTATATTCTTATCCTGCGTTCTTTTCATGGCGCAGTTGATGCACCATGGCAACTGTTCTACTCGACTATGCAAATCAGGTTTATGGTGGTTGCTCCAGATTAGACAATGATTTTGATGCACTTGTCTGCTGCAGGACAAGGAAAAAGAAAAGGACAAGCCAGTGCAGTCTCCTGGCACATCGGTGAAGAAGCCCATCCCACCCGGCAAAGTGCAGCCTCTCAACAGGAAACCAGTGACAGGATTTTTTAGCCAATACCTGCCTCGGTCCGGCCTGCAGTATTATCGGGATCTTGCAGGCAACATCAAACAGGTACCTTAATTGCTGCGACATTTTTCTACAACTCCAGGAAGTAAAATGCAGTGAATCTTGCCAGGCTATATTCTGAAAGCCTTGTAGCTTAGTTGTACCATAGGAGTGAATGTTACCAACTATTGCAGACATGGTATAGTGCCTGTATTGACATTAAACTACTATAATGATAATCATCCAGCAAAGCTTTAAGTGAAAATCGTGGCTTCTGCAGTTGGTATTGATGCCTAGTCACTGCTCTTGTGACTACTGGTACAGCTTTGTCGTTTAAGACAGTTTGTGTAGACTGGGTGCATTTTTCCAGACAGTCTAGCTGAAGTGCTGTGTCTGGAAAAGCAGTGATAATGACTTTTTTTTTAAAGGTATAGTGGCAGTCCTTGGAGTTATACTAACACATTAAAAAAATCTCTGAGGTTATGATTGAAAATGCTTAAAGTAGAGAAGAACAACATCAGCAACTCAGAACATCAGGAAATATTGTAAATAACATCGAGTAAAATGTATTAAGAAGGAATAATATGTTGTGGTGCATACAGTGCTTATGTAATGACTATGGATCTATCACACCCAGAAAGATCCAGGGCGACAGAAATGGTTGCAAGAAATAGAGAACATGGCTTGATAAAAGTCTCAGGGTTTGTTTTATAAAATGCAGACATTCTCAATGTAAGGTGTTATTTTCAAGCCATCGTGATGTTAATTTAGAAGTCAAAGGTAATTATTTTAATGAGGATCATGAAAAGTGGGTTTGTCGTCTGCAGGGACCTATTGGCTACACACCAGTGTGTCAGTGTGGACCAGCCCTCCATCACCTGGAAATGTCTGTGCACCAGACGCGAGAGGAGCTGTACGAACACATTGATGCAACTCACCAGGTTTGTACCCTATCCCAGCTGTGCAGATACATGTCTTCCTGCTTCTTGACTGTAGAAATCTATTATCTGTGGAAGATTGTTTTCCACATCTCTTAACAAACAGAACCATACAATAGCTGTTCTCGCTTTAAGTCATTTCTACTACAGTATCTTTTTTAGGGTAAATTGCATGCCTTAATTATCCAGATTTCATGTCTATAAAGCTTCTCTTTTGTGGGCAGGAACAAAACCAACTGATGTGTTATCAGGGTTCTATTTATAGAATACAAAAAAACCCCTTAATACTATGAGAAAACCAAACAGACCTGTATTTGGCGATTTTGTCACACCAGTTTATTTCTTTTTCTCCTTCATTCAGATAATGTTTTTCTCAGGATTTGATAGCGTTGTGCTTTCTTCCAGCTTGTGTGAAGCGTTTGCTATGGTGGTGGGTTTCTGAGTGTGGACATGCATGGGCACAGGCTTTTTGTATGAGGGCATTTTTGTGGTGTGTGCTTCCAGTTGCATGTGGTTTGTTTGCATGGCTATCAATGTTAAGGTTTTTTGTGTGTTCAGCTGTGTTATGCATCCATGCTTGAGTCATGCATGACCCTGATTATCATATTTTGGTTTTGGCAACCTCTCCACAGCACTTCTCTTACCCTGCGCAGGTTCTGCAAGACCGCATTGAGCAGCTGGACAAGCGCACAGCACAGCAGGCTCACTCCGTTGACCGCTTGACTCGTGAGCGCCTGGATGCAGAACGGCGAGTGCTTGAGGACCGCCTCCAGCGGGAGCGACACCATGTGAACTACGTGGTCGAGAACTACGGTGAGAACCTGCAAGGCCACATTCAGGACTGGATTGAGGACAGGCTGGCCTCCTACGGCCACTGTCTGGACCATCACCATGACGACACGGCCCTGCCTCCTCGTCACATCTTTTCGGACATTCACCTTGGTCCAGATGGTGGTCGTTTGTTTCGGTCACGCTCGGATGAGACGCTCTCTTGCTCCGACTACAGTGGGAAGGGAAGGAAGAAGCAGTTTTACGAGTCGCGGAAAGCAGCCATGGAGCAGATTCGTGGCTGGCGCGTGCCATCTAAGCTCAAGGAGACGCCGGTGAAGAGAGAACGTGGCAAGAGTGTTGATAATCTGGGAAGCAGTGAAAAGCATTTGCCAGAGAAGGGCAATAATATATCTAGCAGTAGCAAAAACATCACCCGACGCATCAGCAGTGGCAATGTGACATTCACTAAAGCAGAGGTGCACACGAGGTCACAGGACAGGTTACCAGATGGGGCCTCCCTAAAGTATGAGGGTAGCCCTGCAAGTGCAGGAGGAAAGGGACCACACGACTGGCAGGCAGGACAGTCGCCGTATGGTGCAAGTGGTGTGATAAACGGTAGACAGACTCCTCTTCAGAATCAAGGTGCCATCCCCAAACGCCAGTCCCAGCCGTACCCACCACACCAGCACGGTCAGTTACAGCAGCCTCCCAAGCGCTTGCAGAGTCAGGCTTGGCAGGCTCGTTCCCACGGAGACATTGCACAGACACAGTCTTTGGCCATCTCTGTTGCTCCCAGCACACCATCTAGTCAGCCCATGCCAGCAGCCCAGCCAAGAAGAGGCATTCTCCGCAGCAAGACGGAAGAGAGTGGCTTGCATCAGCTTACACGATCCTCCTCATCCCAGCGGCAGCCAAATTTAGACGAAAGGGGTCCTCTAGGCGCAAGTGACATGTTGCGTGCTGCCAGTGGACGGGAGGGCCCCTTGGCTCAAGATTCAGGGTCCACTGGTCGTGCTGGAAACTCGTTCGCCCACAGCAGCAGTCACAGCAACCCCATGTACAGCACTGCACAGTCGGTGCTGGAACTGGCTGGCAAGTTTGACGTTAGCCTTCAGGACAAGGCAGATGGAAATTACCATGGCTACCGACCTCGCACAAGATCCACAGACTCTCTGGTGGATGTAGGCAGTGCATCATCAGGTGGTCGATTCCGCAGCAGAAGTGCAGAGCGTGTGTTAGATGAAGGCAGCAGTGCTCAGCATCATCAGTCGCCAGAGTTGCAGCAAGAAAACTCTGGTTACATGACGGACTCTGCCGTTGGAAAAAGTTACAGTGACCATCCAGGTAGCCTAATGGTGGGACACAATTTTGGATTTTACAGGGTAGGAGCAAGTGATAGGACTGCTGGATACCAGGGGAGAGAAGGTGCACGACCAGACTCTGGTGACAAAAACAGTGTGCGACCTGCATCCAATGAAAAAACTTCTGAGTGCAGGATCAGTTCTGAAAGTAGGTCAGTGTCCTTGGAAAGAAACTCTGGCTATGCAACCGACTCTGGGGCTCGACAAGTCAACGCCACTGCCAAATCCAATGCCATGCCCTCCATGTATGGCCAGACCAGTCAAGCTCCTTACAATCTGTCATCTCGCCGATTACCTGCCACCCGGTACAGAGTGCTCCCCCCGATGACATCATCGGACAACGTTTATTCCCAAAGCACTGTTGTAAGTGCAAAAGAAAATGGTGTTAATAGCAGTATATATGGGCATTCGGGGAATGTGAACAGTCAGCAACCAAACAATGGCTCTGGAACACACGATGGTTCTGCACACAGGGCAGCCGGCACACCCACGCCACATCAGAGGTATGATCATGTTTCTTACCACCAGCGGGACAACTCCCTGTACTTCCAGGGCCATGACCCAAGGCAGTCAGAGAGTCCCAGAGATACGAGAGCTGGACTGGGAGGGCAGCTTTCCAAGGACCGGCAGTCATACCGCAGCATGCACACGCTGCACGCTGAGCTTCCTAGGAAAAACTCAAGCAGTCCATACCAGCTGCAGCCCACCAAGTCTGAAAGCAACCTTGCAGCCAGAGACCCCGCAGATCAGTCGTCCGCCGCTCCGGGCCAGCTGCAGCATTACCAGGCAGCCAGCGGCTGCCTGAAACACGACAACTTCTCCTACAGTCCAGTGTACAACGGGGGCACCAAAGAGGACTCCACGTGCAGCAGTAACCAGGATTCTGGTTACAGCAGCCGTGTTCTGGCTTCTCAGAGTGCGGGCTACAACAGCGTGGGGCACAGTGCAGAGTCCGGCACGCCCTCTTCGTCCTTCAGTGCCGATCGCAGCATGTCAGTCAGTACACCGAGTAACACCAGCTCCCCCTTCCTGCACTCCACAGGGAACACTTATTCAGACTTTCAGCAGCCAGGTGGGACCCCGCTAGACTTTCAGCGTCAAGTGGGCAGCAAGCCAGACTACCAGCACCAAGTCGGTGGGAACATGTTGGACTACCCGCACCAGACGGGTAGCAACGTGTCAGACTACCGCCAAGCGGGCGCCAAGATTTCGGATTTCCCACGCAGGGGGAGCAGTATCTACGGCAGTTACCGTCCAGGTGGGAACGCTTCAGTTTCACATAACGATTACCAGCCATACGGCAGCAGGAACAGTTCCAACTATCAGCGAACACCAGTGCCTGCTCCGGCCTCCTCGCAGCAGCCTGTTTCCGATTCTGGCCATAGCACTGGCGCTCCTTCAGCGAACATTCAGAAACAGATCCAAGGCTGGTACCAGCAAAAACTGTTGGAAGCAGCAGAGAGACTTCGAAACAGTGAACAGTATGGCCAGTCGGAGCCCGGCTATAGTTTTCCTACAGTTCCTATTCACTATGACCCTGTGCATGGCAGTGATGTGTGAAGGAAAACCTAAACTTACAAGAGCTAAGGTATATGCAGCACAAGTGTGTTCTTGATGTACCTTTCATAGGATTGTGGATCAGCTACCATTTTCCACTGGTGGCAGAGAATCATGGCTATCTTAGATTGGCCTGGTGTGACCACATTGCTATGTCCCAGTATTCAAGAGTATATGGTCCCAAGATGTTTACAGAAGTTCAATACTCCAATATGTGGACAGAATTGACTTTTGTAGAGCAGTTTCAGTAAAATGAGCCAATGGAAATGTGTTTGCCATTTGATGCTATTTGACTGCTCAACCTTCTAATTCATTTGCTTTATAAGGACTTTCTAGTTCCGGATGCCCATTTGTCCGACCAAGGAAGGCCTTTACTAGCATCCACAATAAACCAGGTTGTGATCTTTGTATATACCAAGCACCTGAACATCAAACGTCTTTCCTGAAGTACATTGTACAATGTTTAATGCCAGTCTTTTCAAAATCTTGGCGATAATTGTTTTTATTACTGTTTCTTCCCAAGTGGCAATCAACGCAAATATCTATCCAGTAATTCCGCCGCATTCCACTAGACTTGCAGAACATGATATGTTAATGGTTGCAAAGCACTTGTGACGCGAGTGAATGAGCAATTAGGTGTGGATGCATGGACATGTAAACATCCTCCAACTGAATTATTTTCTATGTTTATTCCTGGTTTTAGATATTTCGGTCACCCCCTCCCTCCTACTCCTCAGTAGCTTTGCATGTTTTCGTTTCATTTCATTAAATATAAATAGCATTCGTCTGACGAATGGTGGTTCCATCATGATGAACAGTGAATCCATCATGACAAATGGTGATTCCATTACAACGGGATCTTTCCCAAAAGCGGAGTGGTCACTTGGGACCAGAATATTTAGTGAATATTGTAGTCACAGACCATGGGAAGAAACTGTGTGCCATTCCCTCATTAACCTATATCAACTTGTAACTTATTTGTTGTACCATATGTATGGGATTTTTTTTCTGTGACTGCATCAGCCCGTTCCTGTTTAAAGTGTGCCTGTGCGGGTGTAGTTCTGTTAAATACTGACATTATCTGTCCCAGTTTGAAAGCCTTTCACACATACCAGGCTCTAACATTGTGCACCTGAGAACTCGATCGCAGTTTCATCTAAGTGTTGCAGGATAATAATGCTGTATGATTGAAACTGCTTACAAATGCAGCACAAGGGAGCGTGCGGATCAACACATTTGCAGTGCTGTACGAGTGCTTTTCTGATCATGTGAGCACGTGCCAGTTCATGAATGAATGCTTTGGTTGGCATTATGAGGTAGAAGAGTGGAGGGGATCGGGGATGGTACCAACTCGTGCCTTAAAATGTTTAAACTCTAAACCAAAATTAGTTTTAGAATGGTGGTTTTCTTCTGATATTTCCTGCCATCTAATGGGATTTTCTAAGGCTCAAGCCAAATTTTTAAAAATATTTATGTCAGATCTAAAAAAAGAACCAGAAGTACATTGTTGTACCGGAAGCACACTGCTGAAAAAAAAATTTCTGTCTAGCTTGGACTCGAGTCTCTGTGCAGATACTATGGTCAGTTCGTCTAGTTGGAACTCGCATTGCAAGAATATTTTCAACATGGAAATGAGACAGTTTTAGCTTGGACAGATGCATAGCTGGCCAATAAACCAGCTGCTCTTTAGTTCCCCCACCACCACCACCACCCCTTTGCTGTCACTAGTGTCAGTTCTTCAAAGCAAATGATGTACAGTAGTTGTTTTGGCCCTACATTACCCAGGGTTAGGGGTCATTTGTTGTATAAGCATACCCAGCCTCTTAAATCCACCCATACCTTTATCAAGTACAGCCATTCTAGCTGCGAGTCGCATTACAGATGGCTTTTTGTTTGGTTCATGAGCAAAGGCAGCTTCTTGTGCAACAGAATTTTGATATTTTGATTTTGTTACATGCATCGCATTTTCTAAAATGGAAGTTAGAACAAATGAACGAGTTGCACTGTGTTGTGTGTTTGGAATAGAGTGTGACTGCTTTAGATGCTGTCAGCAGAGATACGTGGAGTGTGGAGGAGCCAGTAGCAAGAAAGGTCGGGTGGGGAGGGGGAACAGAGGGTGTGTGGGGTTGTGTAATGGCCTGGCGTGAACATGAGAGATGGAATAGTGTGATGAGCAGTGGGAAAGAGAGGGGGAAAAGTTTTACTTGCCAGTCACAACTTCCATTTTTTGAAACACCATGAAAGCTAGATCAAAGGAAATTTTCCAGCCAGATGTGTAGATTTAGTGGGAAAATATTTGGTCAACAGGAGCTGCAACCACATCTAGTTGGAAGTGTGCACATACACTTAACAGCACACAGCAGCAAATCAAAGAAAACTGTGGTGCCTTTGCTACCGGAACAAAGGCTGTACATTCCATATTACTTCTGGATCAGGGTTTGGTCAATGTTGTGTTGTGACATACAACAGATGCAGAAGCCATAGACAGAATGAGCCAGTGTATATGGCACTAGAATGCGCAGACTGTTATCAGTTTAGCTTCCATGTATGTGGATGAACCTTTTTTGTAACTGCTGATGATTTGTTGAAAATTAATGGCAAATACATTTTCTTGTTTTCAAGCAATTTTGTCTGCAGTTTTATTGTGAGTCTGTTTTGCATCACTCATATAATGGAAACATACAAGAATGCAAGCCACTTTATAATGTACAAGACATTTAGATACTAGTATTTTTTTCAACAGAAAAAAATGCGTACTGCTTAATATACAAACATAAAGATATATAAGGACAACCATGTCTTTCCACATGCAAGACACATACAGGTGTTTGCATATATACATGTGTATCACAAAATGTTTGTCGAGCACATCTTTATAAATTTACCTCAGATTGGTTCCTGGTTTTATGCTTTTCAGTAGCTCAGGGATGGACGAGGTGTAAATTGTATCTTGACCAAAACACTGAGGTAGATGCTGACAACTGATCACAGTGTGGAAAAAAGAAAATCTCACCCAACGTGTTGTAAGCTTTTCTGAATGCTGAGCACACATTTGTTATCCATGCTAGCTTGACCACAGGAGTGCACAGGTTATCATCACCACAAGTGGTTCAAAGACGTTCAATCAGAATAGCAGATGCGCCCCCACCTCCATTGCAAATGCTGGCCAAACCCTTCTGCCCAGGCTGCAGGTTGTGGACCAAGTGACCAGTGATGCGAGTCCCAGACATTCTTGCAGACAAAATAAAGAGTGCTCATCATCAGGTCAACAGAAGTCAAGAACTAATGCTGATAAATTAACAATCTGAATCCGAGAATGCTCTCTAGATCTCCCATCCCTCAAAAAAAAGAAAAAGAAAATCCTACAAAAATCTGCTAGCTGCTTGTTAAAACTAACAGAAGATAAGCTTTAAAAGGCATTTTCTTAATCATTTGTTTTCTGCTTTATTCTCCACCCCTGCACCCACCTCAACTCCCTCTTTCTGTCTCTTGTCACTGTCCTAAACATCAGCTAAGAACCTGAAACTGCCTACAAATTAGTGTGGTTTGTTTTCTTTGTTCATTCTTTGTATCGCATCTTTTGCTTGTAACCTGATCTCAAACACAATAAATGATTATTCAATTAGATATTTAAAGGACTGACACTTCCACAATCACAGAAACCAACAGGGAAAAAAGAAGGGGGTGGGGTGCATTTTACCCAATGGGATGGCCAATGCTGACAGCCCCACCATTGACATTGACCTTGGTAGGATCAATGTCAAGGACTTTGATGTTGGCCAGAACCACAACACTGAAGGCCTCATTTATCTCCCACAGAGCAATGTCTTCTTTCTTCACTCCAGTCATTTTCAGCACCTAGACAGCGATAATACTGAAACCTTCATACATTCTGTAAAGGCACATAGACTGTACTAGTAATGGAAAACAAAAGGGAGGTGGGGGGGGTGCAAGGGAGTGTAGAGAAAAATATAAACATACACTTTCACCTCATTACCCTGTCCTCATATAACCCACAAAAACATTTTCCGACTTCATGCTGTTGGATGCATCATGTCAAGCCTTACAAAGCACACGTTTCATTAAGTCTGCAGTGATAGCTTGTATGTTATATGTGCTGAATGACTAAATTTCTCCAGGGTCTAATCTCACCACCACAGAATCCCTCTGTCAGAAACCTGTGTATGGCAGAACTGTCAACAACAACACAGCCAAAATGTTTTTAGAATAAAGTATCACAGATCTGTAACAAGCCTTTTCATTCTTGTGATCTCTCACACAATGCACCTATTTGCACAGAAGCAGTAGATTTAGGGAAAGGGTAATTGCAGACGATATAATTCACAACACGAAGGCTGCATGATTTTTGGTCTCTTAAGAGGCAGCTGTTTACTCCACTGGCACAGATTTTGTAAAAATAAAATACGTCTATGTATCAAGATGTCTTGCAGGACTATGCAAGACCAACCTAGCCAAAATATTATGAATGCCAGTGATCAAGACTGGAAAATCAGATTTTTATTTGAGAGAATTACTGTACTATTGCCTTTGATGCCATCTCCTACAATAATGACTCCAAGACCACCAAAATTTCATTTTGAATATTTTCCAAAAATTCATCTAAACTTTTGACCAGGGTCTGGTCAAGAGAAAAACATTTTTAATGGATTCATTTTCATTTGCCTGTGAAGGAAATATCACACACTTTTCACTGTTCCCAGTCAAATCACTTTAACATCCTGTCTTATCTGTTTGATGTCTTCCAAACTGTGGACAGTGTCAGTGCTAATTCTGCATTTACTTGGTTGTGTTCACCTTTGCAAAACATTTCCTGTGTTTTGAATGTTTGGTTCCTCTTAAGTAACACATCCAAACAGCATGCGTAGGCATGTGCAAGCGCTAGCAAGGAAAAAGATGGCGGCAAAAGACATGGCATCATGAACACAACCTGTCACAAATACCACAGTCATATTGCTGATTTTCATTTTGGCTGTTTAGAGAAAGTACTTGCACCACACTAATTTTTTTAAAAGGTATTTTATTCACTGCTTTGTCGGGAATGGAAGTGGCCATAATGTCTGAGTTTGCCGGAAATTTATGTTTAGGCAAACTGTTCCTGTTGGTTGACACCATCAAATCATGATGGCCAGAATTTGCTGCAGCTTACAGCAGCCCCAAGGGGGATCACCACAGCCAATTTGCCATCTGCAGCAAGACAGTCGCAGAGTCGACAGTTGTTGTACTGATACACCCTAAGGTTCCAGACCAAAGCTCAGAAATATTTTGTCATTTTGGTTTTTAAAAGTTGCACAACTTTTCTGGGACCTGCGGGACAAAAAAGTTTCTCTGACTTTTCCAGGACTAGAAAATAGTACTGCACTTTCCCAAAAGTTTTCTTAGGTCCTCTCAGACAGACCTCTGTGCACCCTGGTTCTGTCACAGCTACAACGGCTGGTGGTGACATAAGACTAAGAGGGTGGAACTCCCCGAAAGCCAATGTATGTACATATCAGTGTTGCAAGGGCATGAGAGGCAACATCAGCTTGACAAGAAGCAACGATCACAAGATAATGAAGCAACACCATATTTAATAAGCTGTTAAAGAAAGCTGCAGAAAGACGTATCCAATCCACAGTGCACTCAGCAAAAAAAAAAAAATGAGCAACGATATTCTCCTAGCATTAAAAACAAATGTAAGACACATGGCTGTTTACTTTACCTTTGGCACGGCCTCGGCTGGTGCAGTGGGGAAGTCAATGGGAGCAATCGCAGCATCAGCAAAACCTAAACGTCATTAACAACAGAGTGAAGGCAGTTAAGTCATTGCCATCAAAATGCTCACATTATATTATCGTCAACAGAGGGAAGACAAAGTCATCACCATCAAAATGATCACAAAACATTGTCAACAAAGGAGAGAAGACAATATAATGTCATTGTTGTCAAAATGATCACACAAATCAACAGAAGATAAGACGTTAAAGTCATTGCCACCAAAATGGTCACCAAACATATTTAACAACATAGGGAAAACTATGAAGCCATTGAGAATATATATTAATTTATGCATATTGCTATGAGTATAATCCATTGCAATACCAAACGTATTGAACAACATAGGGACAACTATAAAGCCATTGCCACCAAAATAGTCTGAAAATATCGAAAGAGGAAAGATAATAAAGTCATTGCAATCAAAACGGTCACAAAACACTGTGGATATAGTATACTGTGTTTGCTCATACTCCTGCGGTCTCCACATCCCACATAAGGAAGGGGAAAGAATCTGCTAGAGAAAATCCAGAGTTGTCCTAATGGTGTAGGTCTCATTTACACTCACCCACCTTCCCCATGGGCTAATGTCTACTCTTCTGTACTCTTTATGTCTAGAGTGTCTGAACCAGTAACCTTCCTTCCATATTATCTGCTACACTTTCAAAAGCCTGTTGGCAGAGGTCTACTAACTTAAGTGCAGGAAACTGAACGGTGCATAACCCAATATAAGACTTTCACACAGACCTAGGATCCTAGCCAATGGCTTAACACCAAGTTTTTCAGCTTTTTTCGCTGTCATCAGGACCAGAGCTGCTGCTCCATCATTCAGGGTGCTAGCATTGGCTGCTGTTACTGTTCCTGCACAAAGTCACAGACCAAAAGCTTGGGAACACATTTCCAGTTTTGGATGTGAATGCATATTGCTATGAGTATAAATGTCTGCATGGGTTTTCCTCAAGGTTGCAAGCAACATAAAAGACGCATTTCTGTTAACTAACAATTGTATTCAACAGTGCTGTGGAAACAACTGCAGAACATAACCATCAAAGGGCGGCGAGGAAAATGAATGTTTACACGAATGTTATTTCCAGATTATACTAATAACATGCAGATCACATACAATGTGCTACAAGCTAAACATTAAAATAACACAGATATCAGCTTTAACGCTCTACCTCCTTCCTTTTGAAATGCAGGCTTGAGGGATTTGAATTTCTCGAAGTTCACTCGCTTGTATTCTTCATCTTCTGCGACAACTACAGCTTCACCTGATAAAGTAACCAACACCACATTTTCAGGTGATTTCTCACTTAAGATGCCAGAATGATAGAACAGTCAAAAGCTGTATTTTCAGTGTTACATTTTATTTCGATCTAAAAGTGCACAAACTGAGTCAGCATTTTCAGTGTTAAAATCTTATCTCAGAAGGAAGAGAAAGGCTTTAAAGATATCATCAAAGTGCACCAACCCGGAGAATCTGCTACCCATTTCTCAATATAATCCTTGCCTTTCTTTTGAGGGATTTCAACAGGTGTGATTTCTTTCTTGAAAACCCCGTTACTGGCCGCCTTTTGACTGAGGGTGTAGCTTCTGATGGCAAATGCATCCTGGTCTTCTCGGCTGATGCCATATTTCTTAGCAGTGTTCTCTGCGCAGTTGCCCTACCACATCCAAAATTGAGTAAGCAGATGGGAACATTCAACAGATGGGTACATCCAAGGGATGAGTACACCCAACAGATGGGTACATCCAAGGAATGAGTACACCCAACAGATGGGTACATCCAACATACGCCAACAAGCAAAGGATGGGAAGGACAAGCTGCAAACTGTTCCTCAACCACTGACCTAATGCTTCAGTGAAACATACCTGCTAACTTCGGAAAGATTGAACAAAGAAAGGTACTTGAGTCTGCCTATCAAAATTTACTATGTTGTTTATATTCCAAACCAATACACTTCAGTGTCTGCCTAGCTGTTTGCCCTACTCTCAGCCTCCATTTTTTGCAGATTGGTATCTCTGGAATCGGACTGAATCCAAAGAAGATCCCAGGAAAATATCAAAAGGGTAGTGAGGCAACTCAGAAGACAAAAACAACTGAGTGCTTCAGGTCATTGATCCCAGTTTATCTGACAGCACAATATCTGGTCATCTGACAATTAAGATAGCTTAAAAGATAACTTAGCTGACAAGGATGCTGATTCTCTTCCTGGACAGTGACTGTGCGTGATCAGCATCCTTGTCAGCTAAGTTATCTTTATTTGTTATTTGTTATCTGTTTGTGCCGTCCTGAAGAAGGGGTTATGCCCTGAAACGACTTGCTGTCTAACTCTCGCTTGCCTAAGTTCCTTTTGTTGTACCTTTATACCCCGAGCAGCAGTCACTTGTTTCTTTTCTCTTTACTCCAATTTTTTTTTAATTGAAACCAGCTTGCTGTATAAACAACAGCCTTTATAGCATGGAATAAGCATGTGGGTAAATAAGATTACCGGAAACAGAAAAAAGCACGCTTGTAAAAATATCAGCAGGCAATCTTTCCTGGCCTGTAAAGGACTTGGCTGAATATTTCAAAACATTGTTCATTCAGAAGATTTCTGTGCACAGACAAGATAGTGCTTGCATGCACAAAAGAAGAGAAAAGCTTTACAATGCTAATGATTTCTATCACTGAGAGAAAATTTAGCATTAAAGGAATAACCTTGAAGTTTTATAAATATGTTTGTTTAACACATTGGCGACGTGTGCGGGAAATAAACTCTACAGCATAGGTCACGCTTACTAGCGAATGCGGGAAATAAACCAAGCAACTTTGAAAATTTATTTACGGGGAATCGCTAATCGTCTAAGGTAAAGAACTCCTACGTTAGAAAGCTGAATCATTTCTTCACGAGTTGCTTCCCTTTTCTGTGTTTTAAACTGTCAGTGAGACCGGTTTTCGGCGGAGTTTGAAGCAAGTACTCACATGTGGTCTGTCACT
>SMGT01014166.1:159707-186118 GCA_004794575.1 Lanistes nyassanus
CCCCCCCCCACCTTCACCCAATTGGTTTTTTTTGGTAGGTGTTTTACTCTTTAAGTCAGCAACTAAGCAGCCAAAACCTGAATCCATTGTTCTTACTCCTTCATCTGTGCAAGTAAAGTATGTAAGAAGAATATAAAGATTGTCATTATTTATTAGATGTTAAAGAACAATAACAGATTACTTCAGCTGAACATCATGCGGAGAAATGAACAAAAAATGACAGTGCTCTGCACTGACTCCTGGGGGGGTCGGGGGGATGGGAAGAGATTAGATCAAGTTCTAGAACATGATTTTATTTGGTTCTGCTGGTTTCAAACCACTTTCAGCAGCTACATTTTTTAATCCTGAGTTTGGTGCTATAATATCAAATGCAGTTCCCACTAAAAACCAAATACCCCCCCCCCCACCAAAAAAAACCCCACCCTCACATTAAAAAAAAGAAAACCTCAACAAATCTAACAACACCAAAATAGAAAATCAAACGCATCACACTTCTTTTGACATTTTTCCTTCAACTCCTGCACTTTGTAACCAGATTTTAATCTGCAAGTTTCAGATAATAATTTCTTTTCTATAATACAATATTAACCCCCCCCCCCCCAAACCGTTGTTTCTCCTCATCAGCATGCTCTTCCAAATCTCTACACAAACACACCAATGCTCACCTACATCACCCTGTGCATTTTTAAGCAGTGAATGTAAGTAAAAATAGACACGCCAACTAGTTATCTGTAGAATGAACTTTGGTTCTCTTCTGTAAGTCAGAGAAGAAATGACCCCCTCGTAGATGTATGCCGTAACAGACGTCTAGCCTTATATGCCTGTTAATCAAGATACTTTTCAAAAGAAACACAATTCATAAACTGTGTTTGAGCCAAGCCACAAAGTCACAACTTGTCCTCACAAATCTTATAAAGGATGGCATCATTTAATCACCAGTCTCTGATAAAATAAATATTTTTTAAATAAAAATCCACTCCTGTATAATACTTTCAGCAACTCTCCTAACTCTTCAACACAACTGTCCTTGCATACTGCCACACCACAACATGTCACACATTCATTTGCCTTACTCTTACAAACCCTGCTATATCCTGATGACGTAGGAAATCACACTGCTATGTTTCAGCTCATGAACAGCAATGCATCTAAAATCTAGAAAACAGTAACCAATTAGAAATGTCTGTCATCTAATGTGCAGAAAATTTAATTACTATCTCTTTATTGTGCATCATCATTCTTGCACGTGTTACCACACAGACCTGATCATAAATCCTGCTGCTGGTCAGTTCTAAAGCTATCTTGTGTCAGCTTTCTATTTTAACCCCAGAACTGTGTGCACCTTCAAACAGTAATATACTGTTTTGAAGATATCCACAAACACTGAAATAATGACCTTCTCAGGTACTGCATAAATTTGCCTGCAATTTTAACTGTCAAAACAAAATGAATTCATTTTTAGCATGTTAATTTACCTCCAGATATGACCATGAAACACCAGAGACCTTATAACTGACAAACAGTTCCTGCTGCTCTTGAGCTTTTTTAATCAGAAACAAACTAAGCATATAATGTG
This sequence comes from Lanistes nyassanus, assembly GCA_004794575.1. NCBI lineage: Eukaryota > Metazoa > Mollusca > Gastropoda > Architaenioglossa > Ampullariidae > Lanistes > Lanistes nyassanus. The sequence continues at coordinate 161,284 of SMGT01014166.1, forward strand.
AACAGGATATTTTCAAACAAAAGAAGCAGGACAGGCTTTTCGAAAAGTCAGGTTTTTCCTTCACTTCACTAACATTAAGTTTTTGCTCCCTTTTTGCAAAACCATGTATGGGTACTGTTCCTCTGTCTTGAATAAAGTACATGAAATGCAGCTTTCTGAGAAAGACATTTTGGTATTAATGCGCCAGGGAAAAAGCTAGTCTTATCTGAGGACCGTCACATACTTCTGAAAAAAAGACATCTTAGTTTAAGGAAAGCCATTTTCAACAGTAAAGAGAAATAATACATCTACAACATGACTTGCTATAAACCCAATTCAATGCATGATCAAAGCATTCCCACTCCATCACCAAGCTTCCATAAAGCCAGCAAAGCAGGAAGGCTCCAGTCACCAGTGGCACATTCAGTCACATTTTGTACATGAGTTTTCCACGCCCTCTTTAAAAAAAAAAGTCCGACAGAAACAAATTATTAAACATACTTTTATATGTTTAATCCTCAAGATAACTGCTATGGTAAGAAACAGGAGGCAGGCCTTTACCAAAAAACAAAACAAAAAAAAAAGAAAAAAGCCATACCCCCACCCCCCAAACAAAAAGTTCCAGATCTGGGTGGTCTCCTAAATGCGACTGCTGGGCTAGCTAGAAAATGGCCTCAAGTGCTCAAGCTGAATCTCCAAGGCGATGCGCTGCTCCATGACTTCCTGTAGCTCCTGGTTCAGCTCACTGTTCACCCGTGTCAGCATGGCATTGCGTTCTTTGTGTGTCCTTATTGCCATTCCAATGTCCCGCTTGTCACGACTCATTTGCCTACACAGAGGCACATAGGGAAGCATTTTTTTCCTCTCTAGTAGCATGCTTTATCAGCAGCAGGTTTACGTAGCTTGACAGAAATTGTATAAATAGATTTTTTGCACAGGTGCTTCCTGATAGTTGACTGTTTACTTCCTGTTAGATTAGAATGGCTTAGACGACTGTGACTTCTCATAAAATGTTACTGTAACACTATCAAGGAAGACAGAACAAGTACAGTGACACTTTGCACAATACCAAAAACACAGTGTGGTAAAACTATACCAAAGTTTTAATAAATTTAAAAAGGTACTTAGGCATATAAGAAAATGCACAAACAGAAGGCAAGGAGAAAATCTCATGCATGCATGCCTTTGTGATAAAGTTGACTGTGTCAATCTGTCTTTGATACTTTCGGCCATGTCCTCTCCACTGGCTCCTGCCTCCTAGTGGAACCAGAAAGGAAACTTTTTACCAGTGACAGCAACAAAAAAAGAAAACTCAAAGAAAATTCAGAGCTTAAAAAAAACCCTAAATAATGCAAAAACACATGTACCATCCCATTAAAATGTTCTAGTAACTTCTGCTGATGCAAAGGGTCTTGAACGTGTGGGAAGATGAAAGCCAGGACATGTATAAAGATTTATTTTCCCCACCCATACACCCACAGTAGCTAGAATTATCCTCCAGCCCCCACTTCACCCACAACAGCTAAAACTATAAAACTGACCTTTTCACGGGAAGCTCCTGATGCAGTAGTTCCTTCTGTCACAAATATAAAAAAAACGCTAAGAAAACACTACATTTCAAGTACATACAAATAAAGTAAAAATGCCAGACTGTCAGACACACCATACAAGACCATGAGTAATTCACACATATTCATGGAAACTGTACTTCTATTTAAACCCATATAACAAACATATACCAACTAGACAGGGGACCCCAAGCTGCCTGGGTTTTTCTTACCCCGCCCACCCCTACCCCTTCTGCCACCCCCACCCCTACCCCTTCTCTTGCCTGCCGTCTCCCTGTGGTCAACCGAGGCAAGGGACTCTTTGTACGAAAGGGAAAAGACTGTGTGGTGATCTTCCTTGCACGCCGATGGCTGTATACATGGCTTAAGGACATCGTCATATTTCATTTTTGTTTAGGCCTACGTACAGGGTCGAAATATGGCCTATGACCATCTGCGGTTGAATAGGAACCCACGTGCTGAATTTGGTGCTGATCGGTTCAGGCATGTGGATTTGTATAACAAACACACAAACAAACACACATTCAGGTTTATATATTTGCTTTTGATTCTGTAATTGTTGTTCCCCTTCTAGTTATCTTGACATGACTTGCAGAATAAGATCTCAAAAAGTGTCAGGGACAAATATACGGTTAACTTTTGATGTCAAGTGTAAATATACCTGCAGAGGTTTCCAGTGTAGGCAATGAGCTCTGAAACAAAATTTTTTGTAAAGATCTAACTTAGTTTTGTACCATCACACTAATCTACCCACATATAATGCCTTACCAAAATAACATCTGTTCTTTATTTTCTTTTTTTTCCCCATGGTATCAGCAGCATTGTAGTTCAGGTTTTTTATTCATGACAATAGGGTGAATTCAATCCTACATTTAAGTCCTATTCTAAGCCCGGATTCCTGGATTCTTTTGGCAATGAAAGCGTGTCTTGGTGTATGTCGTGAGTACTATTTACTTCCAAACTCACCAGAATGTACAGATTAAAAACGAAAGCTCAAAGTAGCTTTTATTTCACTGCAGGGGCAGGATGGAGGGTGGGGGGTGGGGGAGCCTTGAGCTTCAAGGATATATTATTAAAAGAAAATGGCCTTGAAAAGATTCCTACCAGACGTGTGAAGATAATTACTTGTATATTCTGGCTAAAAAAATCATTCTTACTAATCAGAACACAAAGCAAAGCAGTTATAAAAATAAAATCTAAAAGGAATCTAACTAGAATGGAAAAAAGCAACTATAACACAACTAAATTAACTCAAAAACCACCTTACAAGCTGCGCAAGATATGAATAAAAAACCAGATCAGACAAAGGCACAGACACTAAAACTGCACGCACTAAGTCGTTATCCTAACATACTCCAGCATAAATGTTCCCTGCATGCATCAAGATTAAAAAGAAAAAGCATGGCCTCAAAGCTTCATGTGCATCACAGTTACTCAGAAAACTATGGCCTCATACACAGCTGCAGCTGCTTACACTAAGGCTAAAGCTGCAGCTGGTTATGCTAAAGCCAAGACAAAAATGCTTTTTCACAAGAATGGATTTACAAGAAACTAGTTCCAAGACCTTGAACCAACAGTGTCCTTCTCTTCGTTAAATACTGGTACAAGCCTTCAAATAATTATATATTCAAAACAAGGTAAAATCTGCGACATCAGTTAAGCAGATAGACATAACTACACCATCAAGGCTACAGCTATCAGGAAAGCTCAAAACACTATTAATTATGTCTATCCATATGATAAAATCATTTAATGGTTCTGAGCTCATTTAAAAAAAATAAGTAGGCCTATGTTAGAAAGGTGAATGTTACTAACAGAAGACATATTTTATGACAGGATTTACAATTTTGGAAATTAGCATGTGTACTGACCTAAGCTAGTCATCAGATGAAGCTGAAGATAGTCTTTAAGTAAAATTAAACAGTGTTAACTATTCCTACCCCAAAATCATTTGCATGAGTAGCACTGCCAGAAATAGTAACTATGCTAAATGGATTTTTTATTACTTTGATGGTGCTATTAACAAAAAAATGCAATATTTGAAGACATTAATCACAGGGATACAGCATTTAAATGCAAAGAACAAGAAAAAAGAGTATTCATAAAAGAGAAAACTCCTGAAACATGCAAGTAGTTCTACTGGTCTAGTTGTTTTCCAGCAGTCAGCAGTTGGCACTTACACCAAACAAGACAGGAAATACTACTGTAGTGTAAGACTATGTTAGGCACATTTTCCACGGTGTTTACAGAAAATGTCAGTGATTCCCAAAGCACTCCACATCACCAAGTGCTTAAAACCCTTTCCCCAAAGTGACTGTTAAGACAGTCTCTCACCACTTTCAGAAAACCTAAGGAGGCACTGCGGCGGTGCTTGTTCACAACAGCTTGAACATGGCGCTTAGCAAAGTTTTTAGACTGAAAAGCGTATGTAATGCATGTCATTCAGTTACTTAGAAAAAAGTTGGACACATTAATACCTAAGGCAGACTTTGAGGCTAGAATCCTACTTTAAAAAAAGAGAAAACTTGCTTTAAAGGCAAATTAAAATACTTTTCAGACCAACAGCATCTTCAAGGTTAGGTGCAAAAAAAAAGTAACTTCCACTGAGATTATTTAAAATGAAAGCACAAAAAATAAGAAGACTACACTGCAATCAAACTTTGTCAAGAACATTATATACCATTTCTTTTGCGGAATGATTTGAAGTGAAGGACATGAGGTACATGGTAAAAGTAATTTTAAAAATTTAAACCTATGCCAGGAAAAGAAAAGGAAACTAAAACTGAAATTTGAATTGCTGAACATCACATTCTGAAATAATTTAAAATAAGGAATCTGCATATCATGGAAGAGGTACTGCTTCTTCTACAGAACACATCTTTATGCCACAGTGCATCATGCATGAACAGCTATGCACAAAGATCACACTGCAGACAACGCTCTCTCACCTCTGAGCTGATGCTGGGCTCTCCTGACTTTATAGAAACATGAGTCTGTGAACAGAAATAGTCATTTCTGAATCACAATGCACAGGTATCAAATGTTGTAGATTCACGCAATGCACAGGTATCAAATGTTGTAGATTCACAAAAACACAGAGCTCAATGTCACGAGTTGGGGTCTGGTGGGTCAATGACTGCACCATAGCTTCTAGGTGTGACCCATCCACAACCCTATTGCCTTAATTCAGTCCTTAATCCCCTAGCTTGCTCAGGTCATCACCAGGTCGGGTTAGGTGTCAGCCGGTCCCTGATCCCACTTCTACTCAGCGTGCTGGCTCTAGGGCGATGGGGTGAGGTGTTAATGACCCTGAGGGCCATGGCTGGGAATGGGACCTTAGCTCTAGAGAATGTGCCAGCCTGGCCAGGTGTGCATTAGTTAAGCAGGGGGAGATTACACATCAGAAGGAAGCTGTTAACGCCTACTGTCGACCAACAGGGCTTTGTTGTAGCTGGGAGGTGTGAACTGCCAGGGGGCGGAGAGTAGCAATGTCTACTCGAGGTGTGTTCTTGTAGCTACCACAGAGTGTGGCTTATGCTGTCTCTGTCCTGATTGGTTGGTGTACGTAGCTATCTCGACAACCACGTATATGTGAATGCTGGAATGTACGAATGAAAAGTTAGAATAAAAGGACTGGTTTAGAATGCCAAGTCAACTTTTGCCAAATCTCCTGCAAGGAAGGTCTCTTGCCAAATCTGCCTGTAGAAGGCTGGCGCATCTGTTGCCAAATTAGCCTGGAGAAGACTGGCGTCATCTTCTGCCAAATCTTCTACTGGAGATCTGCTGTGAAGAGATGTATGTGTCGTGTGGTAAAGTCTGCTGAAGGCTTATAGGTTCAGTCTTGCTGCAGAATCACGGCGTCCCGTTCTACTGGACCTAGGTGAAGTCTAGTATCAATGACACGTGTCTTGAGTAGACCAGTTGCCTAGCGCTAGGGAACCTGCGAAGGTGTCGGATCCCTCCAGACTGGTGTGCGACTATTGCACGTTCCTCTGCTGTGGGAAATCTCTACGGTAACTGTGCAAGAGGAGGAACCACAGAACGTAAAGGACGGAGACTGAGGGACTGCAGACAGCCATCTAAAGCAGAGGCAAAGATCCAGCCTGAAAGGAAGGCTGCCTGCAAATGAGCTCTAGGAAAGGAATTCAGAGGTCAAAGGTTGACCAAGAAAACGTCACACAGGCCGGTAGCGACGTCAGTGGGAGCGCTTGTGTCTTCAGTAAGCTGTGTCCAGAGGCAAAGGACACGAAGAGAGATCAGCGATGTAAGTCTGGTTCTAGCAAGGAGCAGCCAAGAGGACTTTCTGACAGCAGTCTTCCGGAACAACAGAAAAGGGTGCTACATAGAAAGAACAGACTCTATACAAGCCATGAGAACTGTAAAATCTACCTGCCAAAAGTGTCATGTGTTCTACACGTGGTCATGGTGTGTGTGCAGTAGAAACAGGTATGTGTCTTCATTGTTATGATAGTGAAGCAAGTGATGGCAGACAGCACGTTAGTTAACCAGAAAGAAAGCCAGGGAGCCATCTTCTGTCAATGAGCCTAGATTATTATTATTGCAAATACTCACTATCTGTAAATAATATTCTCTTTTCTGTCACTGTATTACGGAGTTTTGTTATTCCTTTTGTTGTGGGGAGATTGTAGGTGGATGGGGGCTCACGCCACTGTATGCTGTGAGATAAGGACATAAAAAATCGTAAATAATACAGTGATAATAGTTTCCACCTAAACATATGTTGTCACCTTAACGGTGGTCGTGTGGAGCAAGCGCAAAGGACGACGCGTTAAGGGAAAGTAAACTTCCAAATGACGATACTCAAGAAAAGCAAAATTTTCTCCATGACCTCAAATACTAATATGGAAGTTCTGTGTAACTAGGATACATATCCTTGTATTTGTGTGAGCTGTGACAGAGTGCAAATGGAAAAAAAGAAAAAAGAGAGATCACTTGTTCTAATTTTCATTCACTTTATAGTTTCTCTGAGGATGTCAAGTTTTAAAACCAAAAATGTTTGAAACAGCTAGCGTGACAACAGCCTCCTTGCCACTAATAAGGATAATAAAAGCACAGAGGGGTTTTCCTGCAGTCACAAAGCAGGTAAATGACGGAGGCGAGGAAAATCATACAAGATGAAAGACATAGGCAAGCAAAGTCACAACCATTGTGCATGATGGAGAAAATGACAGTAAACTGTACGAACTGGACTTACATCTTTGGGCATTGCACGAGGTGGGACTGCTGGCGGCAGCACCGATACTGGCAGTACACCTGCAAGCATCATACACCAGTCAACCAACAACAAAAACAATCTGGTGGCCAAACTGCTCCCGATGTTGCCTGCCAATCAGTGACAGCCATACGACATTTTGGCTAAGGTCTCAGGTCGCTTCTAAAGCTTTCGTTTGTTGCTCCAGTTACTCAGTCTTTAAGTATCAACAAACCAAGCACAGTTCACTTTTTGCCACACATCCTGCTTTCAAATTTCATTGTTTTCTCTTCCACTTCTCTTTAACACACTCCTACTGCACTCGAGATGGTTTGCCAATAGGTATATGCTCATGTTGCTGGCATGTTGGAGAGGGCTTTACGATAACTTTTAAAAAAGCTCAACAGAAACTGGTTCGACAGAAAGGGAAGTAGCTTGTCTAATCTGACAAAGTCTAGGAAAATTGCAGCCGCCATGTTGTGTACATTCACTTTGGATACTTCTACAGCCCCACCCCACCCCCTTTTTTTAAAATATGGAATTCACACCAGACGGATTTCAGGTAGGAACAATTTTATGCTTCTTAAATGTTTATTTGAAACTGAGTTGGAATTATGTTTTTATCGATGACTGTTTTCTAAATTGTTTTGGGGAAAAAAATACACTGAGACCACAGGTAAAGTCATGGCCCTTTTTATGTAGCAATGGGGATGTGTTAAAGTGCTGCTAGCGAAAAGTCCGGCCGTCCAGCAGTTCAGCTTAACAACAGTGTACCTTGCTTCAGGTCGACGGACATGCTGCGTCCATGCACCTGCGGGCGAGGTGGGGGAGTGGGTGGGGCCTGTGGAGGAGGCAAGGAGGTTGCTGCTTGATCCCCACTGCCCAAGACACCTGGAGAAGTTGCTCCCTCTTCCTCCAGCTGGCCCGATGGAGGTGGGGGGTGCAACTGCCCTCTGGCCACCATGGGAACTGTGCCAAATGGCAAAATCGTCAATTTCAAGCATCTTGGGCAAACTTAATTGCCAATGGCTTTTGGCACCAGCTTACAGGCAAAGGTCACGCTTTATCAAAAAGCCAAGGCTTATTGTTTTCCCTGCACTTCTAATGTACATATCCTTCAAAGGCATTTTTACAGATGTAGCCTGTTACACCTTTGCACACGAGGATTAGGGGATTTTTGCACACATGAGGATTAGGGAAAGTTCAGCTGTCTATAACTATTTATATTCCTGAAATGACATGACCATTTTCAACGATTACGTTCAGTACAAGAAACATGCAAGGTCTGATGTACCTGTACATACAAAAGCTACCTACATGTATTGTTTCAAAAGTAGGGATGTAGGGAATGCTATTTCCCATTTCTCTTTCACAAAAAATGCTGTTTTGATACTTTAAAAAATGAAATTAAAAACCCCAAGCTGTGCACTTCTTTAAGGAAAATAAATAAGAAAGGTAGCTAATCTACAGAGTTATGCAAACAGAAAAAGTCTATTAAGAAAAACTTGGCAAGCTTTGCAGCAGTTTATCAGGCATAGTTCACCAAATTATGTCACAGCCATAACAAGAAGTCCGCACTAGACTTTTAACTCAGTCATGATGCCATAGGCTGCCAGCCCAAATGTACCAAACTGCTCCACATGGTTTACCTCCCTCTACAAATTGTTTGGGAAGTTAGGGGATCACTTGATTGGGATACATTCCAGTCAAAGGAAACTGGTGTTTACAGTATTTACTCCAGTTGGACCGTTCACTTTTTTTTTTTGTGCGTGTAACATTAACTAGTGTTAAATTTGCATACCAGAATATGTAAATACTGACTTTTGGAAACTAGGTAAGTGCATTGCTGAAGGTCATCTCCATTTTGTGCAACACCAAAAAAGATCATGTGTCATCTTCACTGAGTTAAATCCCCCATGTGACAAACGTTATTAACAACTTGCAATCTAAGAAATAGAATGTAAATAAACTCCCTCTACCTCCCCCTCTTGTTTGTTCTATTCCATGCACTGCCTGTGGCGCACTAAAGCACATAAACATCACGAATGCAGACCAGGCAGGACGATACTTGCTACACTTCTCTCACAAACTAAGATTGTGGACTTGGTTACATCCAGAACTGCGATCAACAATACTCTCAAACAAATCATGCTAAAGCAGAAAATTAGGGACAAGCACTCCACAAGGTCATGACATGCAGCACAGTATCATGCTATTCACAGCTAGTTTCAGCCATTCTAGTGCACACACTTTAAAAAACATAACCCAATTTTCCTTCTAAATGTATAGTTTCAACTAATATTCTGAAAATGTCTTTCCTTTTCTTTACACGACGGAGTAAGTCTTGGGGAAAATATTCTTTTCAAAAAAGAGTTTTGTAAAGCTGTTTAACTCACCAGTGTTCACTATGATTACTTGGATTTTTAAACAGAAGCCTTAAGATGCTGGAAAATGCAGACAAATCTGAAGTCTACTGACATAACTAAGTGAAAACAGAAAAGCAGTTTAGTAACTCGAGCAGAAACAGAACAGCAATGTCTCTTGCAATGACAGGTGTCTGAGGTACCTGTGCTGGGTTTCTTCGGTATTGGACGGGGGCGGCCCTGTATGGGTGCACTATATTTGGACGAGATGGGAATTGGACTCTCGCTTGGACTGGGCATGTCAGAGGATGAGGGAGGGGGCAGAGATGACGGGGGGTGGGATTCGATGCGCGCACGCTGAGTGTGGCCAACCACAGCCTCGTCGCTGGCTACATGCTCATGAAACGGGGGCACAGCGGAATCTGGAGACAGGCAAAACCAAAAGAATACTCCACAAGTGAGTGGCCAGGAGCTTTGCTCAGTCCACAGTGCTGCTGGAAATCATTGCCACCAGGCTAAGAACAATACTATCACTGCTTTCATTCAGCTTATGAATAGGCAATGCTAGCCTTCTTCTCATGCTTCTTCCTCTTCCCGGTCTTTCGGTATAGGAAATGTCAGCATAAAATCAATTAAACTTCACAAGCATGTACTGCTTATCAAAAACTGAACAGTAGGTTTCAGTGACAAAATGCAGTCTTATGACTAAGTAACTGAACAGCCAAAAATGTCAAATTCTTTGGCTAACGAATTCAGTAGTTTAGAAATCTTATTTATGGACCTGAAGTGTAGTGAACCAGCAGCACCATGTGGAAAACTCCCAGAGAAAAAGAAGACGTGGTACAGAACAGTGAACACAAGGAACATTAAAACTGTAACCAATTATTAGCCACCATGGAATGATTTCGTCTCACAGTTCTGGAAACGAAGACTATTTATTCCATTTATTTCATTATTCCACTGATAGGCTGTTGTTAAAAATTCTACTAACAAACCTTTCACCACCCCTCTTTTCCCCCAAGTCAAAACAAACTATTTATAGTAGTGTTTTCCTATGCTGCCTATTCTACCAGAAAAGAAAACCCTATCTCCCCTCCCCCCCAAAAAAAAGCAATAAAAAAATCCCAGCTTTTTTCTTGCACCAAAGTATGGACTTGTTTAAACTACTGCGTGTCAGTTTACAAAATGGAGATATGTTTACATACTCTTTATCACAAAATTCTTGGCATCTAGACTGAACGCTATAGCAAGCAGTGTTTTCCAGATCACTCTATAATAATTTGAAACTAACTCTGCACCTCACATAACTGTCATAACCTAAACACTTTCTCTTGCTGTTAAAACAAAGTTTTCTAATAAATGCTTCACAGAACCGTGAGACTTTGCCACAGCACCAAGACTACAATGGCTCTTTTGCTCAGAGACATGCACCAACAGTCATGCAAGTGCAGAAACCACAATAGCCCAGTTTGGTGAAAACCATTAATGTAATAATCCACTCCTGGCTGGAGATCAGAACTTTGAAGTGCCAGAGGCCACTGTGTAGGACTAGAAGGTCAGGATAATTTTGGAAACTGACATCAGGCATTAAGACACGGGGGTCTCATAAAATATTGGTGCATATCCCTAGCACAAACTACAAGAAAACCACCAATCTGGATATTTTGTAGTGTCCAGCCAGCTTTGTTAATGTCAGCTTAGACATAATTAAGATGTTTCTCTGGCTAGCTGGACCAGTACTAGCTTAATAGCAACAGTGCAATCAAATGTTGTAAGCCTTCTAAACCAGTACCAATAAATAAATAAAATGTAAGAGTGCTGTTAACAGAACATGTACACATGCCATTACTGTCCACAACAGATACTTTGTTATTCTCATATACAACACAACACTGGTGACCAGTTAATTTTTTGTTTAGTTGTGCACACTGTACATGATAATATAAACAAAATGCCTCTCCAGTAAATATTTTAAATATGTGTTGTGAAATGAGAAGAATTCATATTCAGTGAGGCCAATCATGCAACTTAAAGCACAGAATCACCAACATCACATTTTAAAGCTTAGGTGCACTGTATGTGTCACAAGCATAACCATAATTAGCAGGGGGTTGAAAGATATAACACAAACAATCCCATATCACACTGCCTACAGCAACCTGTCTTAAACAACTTGCCCTCAAGCATGCGGCCTTGTATGTACGCCACACGAACAACCACAGTCATCAATATGGCTGGCAGCGATCAATTTATGTTTTTACTGATTTAGGACTTTGTGCCGAGTTGTTCGGTGCTCATATAACTCGAAATAACCAAGTCGCTACAAACTTACGCATAGTTCGCTTCTAGTTATTACCAAACCTCTCATCACGTGTTAGTCTTTGTGTTTACATTGTTCAGTACTCATATTTATTGCAATAGCTCAGTCACTCAAAACTTGAAACATGTTTAGCTACCAGTTACTACCAAACCTCTCATGCATTCTATATGCGGTGTGATAAGCGTAAGACTGTTACGTGTGTTTGGAACTGTTTCTTTTCATGCTGATTTCCATTATTGGTGCTCTCATAAAAATTGTTGGTTTTGCACCCCCACATGGGAAGTTTCCCTGGAAATGTTTATGTTGCAGTTTGTTCACAGAGGCACATGGGGTAATGATTTTCTTCATACCACTAGAAATGAAAATTAGTGTCACAGGTGGCCATCAAGGTTTATTTTAGACAAGATTTAATCTATCCCTCCACAGAAGCACTTCGCCTTGAACTCTCGTGTTGGCGCAGCTCTTAACTCAAGTTGAAACCTCCTCCCCAGCTTCCAAGATCTGTTTCTTCTTCATGACAGATTTCCAGCCAGTCCTGCAAAAAGACTGTTTATTTCACAAAGCAGTTTCTACACCAGTCCTGTACAACTGTGCAGCTGTTATCAGACAGCTGGCCAGTTCAGAAAAACAGGAAGTGAAAGCAGCATCGCCCGTTACCACAAATCTGATGTGGCAGCAGCTACATCTGAGGAGGAAGCAGAAATGGCAGGACAGGTTAGCGGCCCAAGCCAGACACAGCACAGCATGCCAAGTACCTGAGAGTGCCCTACCACGGTCAAACCCTTCTGCTGGAAGAGGGCGGCCATCAGGAGACATCCGCACAGCCACAGGGTGAACTATTTTGGAATCCTGTTTGGAAGAAAAAACAATACCATGGTGGAAAGTGGTCATTTAACATAAATGACATCTCACACGCTTAAGACTTTATGCAGAACACTGAATCTAGAATGGTATCTCGGTGGTTACTCTAACAATGCCACCACCTCACTTACGCCTCATCTGCCAAATCCTTCCCCTACACTTACAGACAGAAAATACTACATAAAAAATAATAATAAACAAATAAACAAACTCAAACTTTCTTTCTTCTACTGCTTACTGGAAGACATAAATACAGAAAGAAAAATCAAGCGCAGGGACTTGGAAAGAAACCATTTTTTTAAAAGTCTTCCAGTGAGGACATAATATGCTGCAATTCTGCTTTCTGTGACTAAACTTTTAAACAAAGAAAAACAGAAAGAAAAAGAATGGAGAAAAAAGAAGCTCGAACTTAACAAAAGTAAAAGAAACGGAGTGAGAACTCACAGGATCTGCACTAGGTTTGGCATAATCAAAGTTCACAAGATGAGCAGGGGAAGGAACTCCACTGGATCCTGGAGACTCCTGAACAAAGTTGGCTGTCCACTGCCAGACGTAAGTAAATCACCATGTGTTGATGACATGATGAGTAGTTTATGCTCATGCACATTTACCGTGTTTAATGGGGAAGGTGCTAGGCCACTTTCAAGGTCTAATCTGCTATTTTTTTTTTTTTGAGATACAAGAAAGCAGTATATGCTAAACAATGGTTTCTTTTTTGTACTTGTACCATGTCGTTCACATGCGCTCTGCTATAGATGGGGGTACATGGCTGTACGTTATTTACCTGGTTCACTGGAGGAGAGGGGGGAGTTGCTCTTTTCAGGGTGCTTCCTGGAGGTAGATCTGCTGCAAACGGTTCATCTGGAACAATTATGAAATAAATTTAGAAAACAAACAAAGAGGTACACTTAACTCAACAGGAAAAATGGCAATGGGGGTGGGTGGGAAGAGAGAATCTCAGCGATGTAGGCGAACAATGACCATCGACAGGGGTACCCTCCTCCCCCAGAAAAGTAGTGTTTGTAACAGTAGAAGTAAACACTGAAACACATTTGTTAATACTGTAACGCAGCGCCTACCACTCAGTGTGGAGTAGGGCATGAGAGAAGCGGGCAAGTGGTCTGGCAGCTCAATATCATTGCGACGCAGAACAACAAGATGCATGGCAATGCAGAACTCCTCCATTGACAGGGCTCCATCACGATTAAGATCAGACAGTTGCCTGCAGAATATAATTTGTTATCAATCCGATTTCCACCAGACACTCCCATGTTAAAGCTACTCGACAGAACAGAAACTGGGAGGACAGAACTGAGCTGATTTTTTTAACTTGATGTGGGGAAAAAAACTATAATCTGTAAGTGAAGAAGGTGTGAGTATAGTAAGACATTTATTACTGCAACTATGTACACCTGATCCTGCAAAGAGGGGACAGGGATGGAGAGAAAGCTAAAGTGTCCTCTCCTCCGAGGCATCCTCTCTTCAGGGTACAGCTAAAGGACAGTCAAGAAAGAGCTAATCATGTGTCATACTCAGACAAATGAAAACTCAAAAAAATTATCATTTGATATTAATTTACTTGCTAAAATACTTTTTGTTCAAAAGTAACCAAAACAAAATCTTTTTGGCAGCTATTCTATACAAATTCTCTGCTGCAGATGTCAGAAATGTAAGTTTAAGGCAAGGGATGCAATAGGAAAGACTGAGCATGTGTTTGTGGCTCGTAAGGTGTTGTCACATGGTTTGATGTCAAACTTTTCACCTTATCATTCTGTTCTTAATAAAACATTGCGATGACCTATGGACATTGTGATCTTCACCATTGTAAATAACTCCACCTTAAATCGCCAAACTGTTGATTGCAGTCATATTTTCTCTTGGAAACGTCAACAAAAAAACCACACTGTAATGTGACACTGCCTGGTCATTTTTATGGACTCATCTATTCAAATCGATTCGCTGATTTATACAGAAAAAAATCGAAACTTTTAATTCAGGGTATTTTTATCATTTATTTTTCACATTAGACATGCTTATCAGGTTGAATGAGCCAAAAGCAGAAAAAAGTCTTATTTTCTAACAACCCCAACTGCAGATAAGTATTTCTAGATGGAACTAATCAATTTAAAGGGAAAATTGAATCAAAAGTATTTTTAGTGAATCAGCACTACTGAAAATACTAAGAAATAGCGAAGCCATGCTCAAATCCTGTAGCTATAAATAGAACCTAAAAATCTCATCACTGCAGGAAGTTTAAAAAAAAAAGAGTGGTGTAACCATGTTTGCCACTTTCGGTGTGCCCTCAATCTGCTATTCAAAGGTATCGTAAGTTTGTTCCAAAAATAGTGTTAGCTTGTTGCAGAATCTTCGTGTATAACTTTGTGCTGATAATCAATCCGTTCCAGTTGAATGCATCCACTTCTCAAAGGTGTCCGCTTGTCAGAATCTTGCTCTTTGCAGTATCAGGTGTATAATACAAGTGCAAAGTAAACTTAAAGTTTATGCTTTGTGCCTCTGATTATATTTAAGGCCAGACACAACAGTTCCATGAAGTAGAAAAAAAATCAGAAAGATATAACTATTACCATAATTCTATTTGAAAAGCTTTAGGTTAACTATATTCCCACAAAACTCATTTTCTCAAAATTTATTCCATTAGTTGCTATGGAAACAAAGATGGCCCCTAAATACAAAACTTTCAAAGTTTTTAACTTCATTTTCACATGTAATAATCTTATTCTGTTGAGTTTGTGCTGGTCTAAACTACATTGTTCAGGCATGGGAAAAGGATCACCTACAAAAAATGTACATGGAAAAGTTACAACAGGCGGTAACGGAACTGCACACGGCAAGCAAAACAGAAAGTGAGAATGAAAAGCTTGTCATGCAAAGTTTAGTCGATGGCGGAAGAAAACAAAGCATTTTCTTCATACCTATATAAAATCGCCTACAAAAGAAAAGCAGCACCTAATTTTGTTCAGGCAGAAACCAACCCCCCGAAAATCTCAATTCCACCAAACGGCAGCCAATTCCCATGCCTGATTGTTACATTTGGGCCCCAGCTTCTAAGATCTTCACTCAATGATTTTTTTTTTTGCCTAAAAAGAGAAAAATGCTTAAAAAGTTGATAGAGGGTACGTTAAACTATTAAAATATGCCGTTCTTTCAAAACAGCTGAAAAAGAAAGAGGGATCTTTGTCAAAATCTCACTCGGTCTGGCTTTCAATACATATTAACATCTCTTTGTGGTCTATAGGGTACACATTATACATTCCCTGTTTGCTTTCCATGGTAGATGCAACTTGCTTGCTGTGTACTGCAATTATCAGATAAGAGCTAACAAAATCAAAAGTGACTGATCTAATAAACTTTGTCAAGAATATTTTGTTTTTGTAAACAAAATGTGGACAATTTAATAAAAGTGTGCTTCATTCTCCAAGACAGTTTCACAAAAAGAACAGTTACAAGTAACAACTAATGGCAGTGCTGCCATCTGCACAAACACCTGAACTGGTCTCACTAGTTTGAAATCTATAGTTTAGCAGACAGGGAAGAGAAGATCATCTCCAAGGCACTGCAGGTTAGAAAGTGAATAGTGTGCTATCCTATGCACAATTAGTTGTGATATACAGGTCACCATAGCAGTGTTACCAAGTTAAGGATAACAACAATGTATTCTGCAACATAAGTGCAACTTTTACAAGCAAAGTGCAGCCCTATAATTGTAACATCAGAATAAACCTCTCACCAAATCTTGGATAGCTCTACAACAGGAAGTTTGGACTTTTCAAAGAAATTTTTGGCAACAGGACCTGCAACAGAACAGAAATGTTATCCGTAATTTTACTTCAGATGTACCAATATCCAGGTCTTGCTAAAGAAGTTACTTTTATTTGTTGTTGTGGATGGTGCTCCCGTTCAAGCTTAAAAGACCCAGAAAAACTTAGGTTGTACGTGTTGAGCAGAATGCCTTAACCTCGAACTGTTCATGATTGTCTAATGTCAAAACCTTCCTGCACTTATTCCTTTTTGGTTGCCAAATATTCTAGGAGAGTCATTAATCTTTAGTTTTATAAGCAGTTGTACAATACAACTCATAACAAATGACAAAGATTTATAACCTTTGGCCCAGTTCTGTTTTACATTTACAGTTTGGAAAAAAATTTACAACAAGCAAGCAAATACCCAGAACTAGCAAAATGATCAAGCTTCTTTCCATAGCACTGCACACAGCAACAAAACAATGTCAACAAAACACAAACCTGTGATGACACCACTAAGTTCTGGCTGCATGGAAATGAACTGCTTTATATAGTATTCTCGCTGTTCGTCGGTGATGGTCCACACATCATCGATACTCTCAGCCTCAGAGCTTATAGATGACGAATCAATGCCTGGTGGCTCCAGTGATGACTCCCATTTCTTCATACCACTGCCTATTAACACTGTCATTGATAGCAGAAGTTTGTAACTTTCCTCAAGCTCAATCCATTATTACAATTTAAAAAAAACAAAAACAAATAATGAATGTTCTGTTATGCTACCAAAAAAAAAATCAGTGGGATAAGCAATGAACCCTCATGCACTTTAAGGTAGCACTTCTACAACATGACATATTTGGAATGTTGTACAAATGTTGTTCCCAAACTGTGACCACTAACTCCAAAAAAATGAACTTTTTCACCTTGATAATCATAGTGGTTCAATGTCACATTACAATCCCTTGGCATCACTCCCATTAGAGAATAGAGCTGAGAAAGAATTTTGTGTACAACTTTTTTTGAGATCTAAAATCATGGTCATATTCTTGTAAGAGCAGTTGTAACAATATGCGTACCAGTTGTAGGTAGTCGGTAGGTTAGTGAGGGGCATATAGTACAGTTTAGGAGAGTATATGGGATATTTGACAGGGCTGGGAATTGACCTGCAATGCACTCAGTCAACTATAAACATAGAAGCTGTAGTTCCCCCCACATGCACTGTCCACATGCCAATCACACGCACATCTGCACATACAGAGCGTGGCAAGTTAATGAATACATAGGTATATAAACCCTAGTGGGAATTAATAGAGAGAGAAGTAGACAGACTGATGAAGCAGGATAGTCTGAGAACTATGGATATCAACTGAGTTTGTAAAGCTTGGTGGTTTGTCTTGGCTTTTTGTACCGGGACCGGGGATGGATGTAGAGGATGTGAAATAAAAGAATTGAACTGCGACGAAGTGCTGGTGTTCTCTCGGCCACGGATGTACCGGTGACTGAGACGAACATGTCATCTCGTGTTTGCTGGTATCATGACTATGGTACATTTGCTTTCTGATGCCGTGACGTCTGTATGACGCTACATTGGTGGTGTCGTGACCATTCAGGAGCGACATAATATTACATTTAGATTGGTGCCGCGACGACCTCTGCTCGACATAATATTACACAGTGGGTATTCAAAGACTTAAAGTTTTGGATGTGCATAAAATATACAAGAAAAACAGGTGACTGCCGCTTGGAGGAAAAACCTTTCTTAAATTAAAAATAAGGGAACTGGACCAAGCTAAGACATGACAAAGACAATCTACATATTTCGGGGCACTACGCCTTCATCTTTACCCCTCCTCCTCTCTCTTCTTTTCTCTCACCTTCTTCTCTCCCACACTGACACCCCCTTACCCGCACTTCTCTCTCCACCCCGCCCCCTCTCCACCCCCACCC
This sequence comes from Lanistes nyassanus, assembly GCA_004794575.1. Classification (NCBI taxonomy): domain Eukaryota; kingdom Metazoa; phylum Mollusca; class Gastropoda; order Architaenioglossa; family Ampullariidae; genus Lanistes; species Lanistes nyassanus. The sequence goes on from SMGT01014166.1 coordinate 179,295, forward strand.
TTCCCTACCCACCTGGCGATTGGCTGCCCCTCTTTTTTTAACCCTTCTTACTCACTGTCCCTTAGTCATTTTCCTGCTGTCCAGCCCATGCGCCACATCTACTGAAGCTAAGTCTTTTTCTTCTGGTTTCGTTGTTGTCATTTTTTTGTCGTTTCTTTGTCGTCCTGATGAAGGGGTAGTGCCCCGAAACATGTAGATTGTCTTTGTCATGTCTTAGCTTGGTCCAGTTCCCTTGTTTTTAATTTTGTGCATAAAATGTTAGAGATGACCTCAGATGATGCAGATAATGTGACTGTACATCTAAATGAAAAAGTCTTCCCTTTTCAAAGAATGTAAATAACCAATATTGTCAGTATAAAAGAAATGAAGGTATGTTGGAAGATTGTGATTCTAAACCAACCCACTTCTACTAATTTACACATCGTAACTTAAAAGGTCACTCATAATTTTTCATTCGTCTGATACTTCAAATGTGTAATAAATACTAGATCGCATTCTCTCAGTACCCCGCATCAGGACAAAAACATATGGACAGCGCATGTTCGGCATCCTCCCAATGGAACTCACTTCCCCACAACATTCACCACTCCTCATCACTACAGACTTTCAAACGTAACTTAAAAACTTTTCTTTTCCGCAAGTACCTTGACTGACGTCACGATTGCCTGTCTGCATTAACCTACAACTTCCTCTATTATGATACTTTTCCACCCATCTGTGACTGAAGGACGATCTGTATCCCAACCTGTGTTTCGTTCATCTCTCCCTCTGTGTGTTTGTTGCGTTCATCTCTCCCTGTGTGTGTGTGTGTGTGTGTGTGTTTCGTTGTTTTTACTATGTGCCTCGTCCATGCGAAGTGTGCATGAAATGTGTTCTCGCGCATTACAAATCCACATTTATTTATATTTCCTTTTCAGACCATAAAAAGTGGACTCGAGGCCCAACAGTTAGAGAACCCTGATAATCACTTACTGTGGCTCTCGTCATCCTCAAACATAGCCCAGTTGCCGTTCTCGTTGGTGGAAGTGTGGTGGTAATGTCCGCCAGCTACGCTCACGGGATGGATGTGGGAACCAGCACTGCTCACACCCGATGCTGACCCCACCGAGTGTGCCTCTATCAAATACATAAATAAATAGCTCTATATCTTAACAGCAGTCTCCTTCACACGGTTCTCTGCTACCACGGATGACCTATCAAATAAATATGTCCATATCTTGACACCACTCTTCTCCCGTCACACTGTTCTCTGCTACTATGGACGACCCATCTTTCAAATAAATATACAAATAGTTCTACATCTCAACAGCACACTTCTTGTTGACCTTACTAAAAGTCTATGGATGACTGATCTATCAAATACATTAATAGCTCTATATCTCAATAACGCTCTCTTCCTTCGTACTGTTCTCTGCTACTATGGATGACCCATTTTTCAAATAAACACCTAAGAGCTCTATATCTCGACAGCAGTCTCCTCCTTCATGCTGTCCTCTGCTACTATGGATGACCTACCTATAAATAAATAAACGGGTCTACACTTACCACCACTACCATTTGATGCTAGGGCTACAGGGTTGACATGAATCTATAAATATCTATAAATAAATAAACGGGTCTACACTTACCACCACTACCATTTGATGCTAGGGCTACAGGGTTGACATGAATCTATAAATATTTATAAATAAACGGGTCTAAACTTACCACCACTACCATTTGATGCTAGGGCTACAGGGTTGACATGACCAGTATCATGGATGCTCTCCTTGCCAGCCACGGTCATGATGGAGCCAGCATAAACTACAGGTGCCGTGTGCTGTTTAACCACTGCCCGTGGAGCGTTGTGATTTGGTGACGTTGCTGGTGACTCTTTGGGTGAAAAGCCTGGAGACTTGGAATTATGGGGTGAGTCATCTCGACTGCCAGACTGAAGAAAAAAGGGGGCAGACATTTTTTTATGTGTGTGGAAAATTGCATTTCAGCATTAAATACAAAGGTTTATAAGTTTGGTAACCATGGAATAAATCAGCTGAATTTTCAACCTGATCAACAGAAGTTATCAGTAATGTGAAAAAAAAGAAGACACAGTGTTGTTCTAACAAGCAGTGAGCATTAGTCCAAATCTACTGAGTGCCATACAAAGTGAAACCTCCTATATAAGACCTTCCCATATATACGACTCCCTCCAGCACGACAAAAACATTTCTGATGGAGACCATTTATTACATAAATGACCTCCCATTTATGTCTGCTTCCTTTACCTGACCACCGACTGACGAAAGTGGCCAGTTTTGTGCAGACTGTGACTGTCCCTAGTCAATCGTAAAAAAGGTTAGGAGACTTCTTTTTAGCTGTCTTTCTGCAAAGATGTTCACTGAGAAATGCAAAATGTTAACACAAAATCCAATCAGAAGCACAAAAGAACTGTTTTAAATCTAGAAAAGAGATTGAAAGCGGTCCTAAAAAAAAAGTAATAAAAGGAAGGCAACAACAAATATTGCATCCGACATACATTTACGACTTTCCAGCTAATGGACTGATGGAAGTGACCAGTTCTGTGCAATATAAGACTTGTATGTCTTTGTGACATTTCACAGTAGAACAAATTGTTTATATCACAAATTTTGTTGTAATTCATTGCTGAGTTTCATTTCATATTCCATCTTTACATCTTTGTCTGTGCCAGTTCGCCCCGTACGGTAACCACAAGGTCAGGCAGACACAGTATAGTTACATCTCATTCACACTTTCTAGCCTAGCAAAAGCTAAGTAGGTCGGAAGTGTCCAGACTTTTTGTCTTTCATGTGTAGGCCATGAGCATGCAGGGATCAGGTATCATTCAGCTTATTCTGAACTCAGAAAAATCAGCAGCTTCCGTCACCTTCTGTCCGACCAGGTTGCAAACACATTTGTGTATGCCTACGTTCTGTCTAAACTCGACTACTGCAATTCCTTGCTAGCCGGCTGTCCTCTGTATTTGCTACAGAAGTTACAGAAACTTCAAAACTCGGCCGCTCGCCTTGTCCTGAAAGCGCGCAAAACAGACCATGCCACACCTCTCCTCCGCACTGGCTCCCCATTCAGGCTCGCATCGACTACAAGTTGTCTACTCTCTGTTTCAATTTTGTCACCGGTGCATGCCCCAGCTACTTTTCAGAACTTCTTACAATCTACACTCCAGTGAGACAGCTCCGCTCCTCTTCCGACAATCGCATTCTCTCAGTACCCCGCATCAGGACAAAAACATACGGACAGCGCATGTTCACCTTCTCGGCATCCACCCAATGGAACTCACTTTCCCACAACATTCGCCAGTCCCCATCACTACAGACTTTCAAACGTAACTTAAAAACTTTTCTTTTCCGCAAGTACCTTGACTGGCGTCATGACTGCCTGTCTGCATTAACCTACAACTTATGATACTTTTCCACCCATCGGTGACTGAAAGACGATCTATATCCCAACCTGTGTTTCGTTCATCTCTCCCTCTGTGTGTGTGTGTGTTTCGTTGTTTTCACTGAGTATGTGCCTCGTCCGTGCGAAGTGTGCATGAAATGTGTTCTCGCGCGTTACAAATCCACATTTTATTTATTTATCACTTCTTTGTTGTGAGAAATGTGACATGACACAACATACACCCGTCCCAGGGATCTAAGATCTACAGTGTCAAACTGTCACAGCTGGTGAACTCGACTGATCTTGGGAAGAAGGGGTTTATCATCAAACAGTGAGTGCCTGAAATGCCTAACCCAATGCAAACTTTATGAGTTGCGAGGGGTAAGTATGGGCTAGAGAGCTGCATCACACTAACGTCTCAGATGTTAACGCAACCAACTGTTACCCTCATATATAGTTTAAAGTGAACTGCCATGATGTTTGTTATGACACGATCTAAAGCCAGAGGCAAAGAAAGTGACTGGTTTTGCACAGTATACGACTTGAGTATTTTTTTTTAAAGACATTCTTCGGTGTGACGAATAGTCTACATTGTGAACTTTGTCATAGTTCATTTCGTAAAGTCTCGTTTCCTATTCTGCAAGGTCAGGCAGACACAGGAGTTACACCTCAAGATGTCTCGTTCACACTTTCTTAAAACTAGCCTAGTGATGGTTAATGATCACACAGACCAGTATACACATGATCACAACAGACTAGTGTACATATGATCACAACAGACCACCGTACTTACAATCACAACAGACTACCATAGGTATGATCAGAACAGACAAGCCATACCACACCACAGCCGATTCCTGCAGGCTAGCAGCTTATACACATGAAATAATTAAAGGCTGGCCCGTGGGAATTGGGTATTGCTTCTGTGTTGTGATCGTATCAGAGAGAAAACTTAATGTGATGTCGGTTAAGAAAGGGTAGAAGACAGATTTAAGATTAAAATGTGTAGGTTTATACAAGAGAGACATCGGTGAAACTTGTTTATATTATAAATTTTCACATTCTTTAATTGGCAACAACAGAAAGAAAGTTTTAATGATGTGTGGTGGGATGAAACTAGAGATGATCAGATAAAGTAAGTCTGATGTGTGATAAAACTACATGTATATGTATTACAGTAATTGAGATGTGAAAATAAACCCTAAACATTTTAACATGTAGTTCAGTGGTAAATAAAACAGTTTCAAACCACATGTTGCATTGCAGTTGGCTGCCATAACATACATGCAGATGTGATTATTTCTCACCCCATCCATCATGGTACACACACACACACACACATGTACAGTACTAACAGCTCAGTCCAACCAGTCCTCCCTTATAAGATCCCTCCATTAAGAGACCCGATTTTGGCTGCTTTTTCAAAGTCTTATATGTGAGGTTTTATTGTATAAAATTTATGGCACTATAGCATCAACCCACTGGTCAAATGAAGAACACTCTTCCCATGAAAGAGATGTAGTATTTTTCTTTATGCTTCAGTGGCCCATCAAACATTAAAAAATCACCATGACATGTAAAATTTAAATGGGGGAAAAAATTACTTATTCTCAATGCAAACATTTTCTTCAAGATGCACAAAAGAATAGCTACTAGGACAGTTCACAGGTTCCTGCATGAAACTGCTTTAGATAGAGAGCAATATGTTTATTATGTGAAAGTCCTCTCTGTTCCTGAACATTTCTTGGACTGCATGTTTATTAGAAACGGTAAATGAGGAAGACATTCTAAATTCATCTTATGGAGCCTACATGCATCAATGACTCTTAATTCTTCTTAATACTTATATCTACACACCTCACTTTTATATTTATGGTGATACACAAAGTTCTTCTAACCTGCTGTGTGACAGGTTGGAAGCCAGGGTTTCCATCAGGAATGACACCTCGGTACTGCCCAGACAGACTTCGCCGATGAGACTGTTTCCCAGCCGGTGGGGGAGGGAGGGCACCTGATGTCTGGCCTTTGCTGCTCAGGACATTCAATGTCACAAGTGACAAGTTTACAAAAAAGTAAACCAGCACAAAACATCCATCAAACATTTCTAAAGCAGCATTCCCATGTGGTTCTGAACAGCAATGTCTGTCCATTATTCTTAACAGGCAATTTAATCAGGGTTTTAAAAAATACCCAAGTTTTACCAAAAAAAAAAACTGCAAGTATGCTTAGTCACTGTTTGATGGGTGAGAGAATAGGAAAGAGGCTTGGCGCCAACCACAAGACTTACGGGTCACCACCACTGCCATCTCCGTCTGCTGAGCTTCTCTTTCTGTCACCTGGAATCAAACAATTCACATTTAAAACTGGAGTTAATCCGTTATTAAAGCTTGAGGGTAAGCAAACTGTGAAGGATGGCCAGCAGCCCCATAAAGCACTGGATTAGTCCACGTGGTTAGTTATACTATAATAAATAAATAAAAAATAAATAAATAAAATGTGGATTTTTAACGCCCAAGAACACATTTCATGCACACTTCGCGCGGACGATGGACACAGACACGCTAGTGAAAACAACGAACACACACAGAGCAACTAGTATGCACCTACTCCTCGAAGCAGTGTGATGGGAAGGTCAGAACTAAATAACTACCAAACTGCATCATTACTGGAACTTATAGTATACACATGAGGTGCATGTGTCGGAGGGTGTTTGTGTATAAGAATGTAGGTATAAAAATAAGCATATTTGTATACATCTAGCATGTCTGTGAGAGTAACAGACAGGAGACAAAGTGAGGTTGACAAATATTTTGTAGTGTCTGTTAGTGGTGATGGAAAAGCACCGCTGAACAGGCATAATCTGTGAAGTGAATTCTTGCTACTCAGGAAATACAAAGGCCCAGTGGCCTTTTCACACATCTGTAAAGAGACATATACATGCATACACAAAATACACGTGTGCATGTGTTTGTGTGAGCATGCAGACTTTCCTTTTTTATGTCCACTCCTATGTACTTTTCAGATCGCAAAATATATATATTTTGTAACCGGCACACACGTGGCCCAAGTGGCAAAGACCAAATTTACCAGTGTGCGCCGTTGGAATTACAAAAGAATTTATTTATCGTGGGCTCAATCCCGGTTTAGGCACTCACTCACACAGGCGTCCAGATTGCAACCTACTCAACTACAGACGCGTGATAGCAACAAAACATGACATTTATTAACATTGAGACATAGACATCAAATATAAAAGGAACAAGAATTCTCACAAACGCAATTGCAACACATCACCTTAGCTAACGCTCTCCTCAACCATAAACTCGATACACTACTCCTACTACACAGGCCCCGCGCACGTGGTAAAACCAAAATGGATAACAGAAAGAGAAGAAATAAACCGAATGACGAAGAAAAAGGAAGAA
>SMGT01014166.1:188258-201890 GCA_004794575.1 Lanistes nyassanus
CCCCCCCCCCCCCAAAGAAAACCTGATTTACAGGGGCTGTGAAGTAAGGCGTTTTTCAGTGGTGGTGAAGGGAAGGGAGTCTATAGTTACCTCACACCTGCCCTGCAAACATCAATTTCCAACCTATGAACCTACTGCACACCTGAATGCCTGCAGTAATTTACCTTCCCTAAACCAGCAAGGCCTTTCGCACTGCAGTTAGAGATCAACAGAGAACACTACAAACAATTCAGACACTGTTCTGCCTACACAAAAAAGAGGAAGCCAGTTCTAGGAGCCTGGCATTAAATTTCCACATTTCTTTGCAAGTTACTTGGCAGTCATGACAACTAGGTGTTCAGTGCCTGAATCCACTTCTGCTATGTGTATCGTGTTAGTCTGGCATGATTTATGTTGGTGTACATATTTCATATGCATGTGAATACGTATGTGTGGGTGTGTAGGGCGGGGGGGGGGGGGGGGGGGGGNNNNGGGGAGAGAAGGGAAAAGAGAGAGATGTGCAAGAATGTGTGCAAGTATTTATGGGCAAAAAAAGAGACCCATTACTTGTTTCAAAACTATGTGTATTATTACTAATATTGTCAAGCCCTCTGTTAAGCTCATTTAAAATTCACTATATATGCACATGAATGTGTAATTTGGGGAATCTTGTGAACGGTATAAGCCTTCTGTAAGAGCTTTTCTTAACAGGATGCATCTACATCCTTGTTCACCAAACCTGCTCAGATACAAGCACGGACAGGTTTGGGAAAAAAAGATGCAAATTCATCCAGCTAAGAGAAGCTTTACATTCAATAACTTACAGCAGCCCATATAATATTGCAATCTGGTGCACACATCTGTCTTTTTTGCCTTCTGATTAACACAGTTCCTAGCATTAATTTTCCCCTTCAGTCCCTACGCTCTCACTGCAGCATGCACAAGAATTGTTCGTGTATGTACGTGCTAAAATAAGACAACTAGTTTCAGCTAGGCACATACATGCAGGTATACAACTGCCTGTAAAATGAAAGTCAATGTTGGGTTGGTGTAGAGAAAGTACTTTTAAAATTTAATACAGAAAATGTAAATTTAAGAATAAATGAATGAACCAACAAACAAATGAACAAACCTAATGGCACAGCTGAACATGCATTTTCATCTACTTTTCACACTTAACATTCCCCAGAAATATAGAGATGAGTAGGCCTTATGACAGCTTTATGAGTGAGTATGCAAGCACAAACAGGAGCAAAAACTGGTCAAAAGTCCTGCAAGACAGATAAAACCACATCACATCTAAATGTATCAAGACAATTACTAAGTAAAAGTAAAAAGACACTGAATGTTTACATAAATTCAGTTAATAAAATGTAACACATGTAGTACACCATGATGACTATATTTAACATACCTTGATCACTGGATTTTGATGAAAATCTGGGCAAAGGAATATCAACACCTGGAAAGAAAAATATTTTGTCTATAGAATCAGTAGCTTCATGAGTTAATCTGCAAAACTGTCACATTTCATAATACTTGTTTTAATCACTTCTGATATGTTATTAGTTATGTTTGGCAAACGAACAGGTGTGTAAACAGAGGATGTAATTGTAAGGGTGGGAGGAGAGAGGGTGGGTGGCAGAGTCTTTCTACAGATATTTTCAAAGATTACCATGTACTGTAGTATAAATAGTGGAATAGTAAGCTGTTATTTTTAGCCACAAAATCTACATGTGTATTTCCAGTGCAATATTCTAGCTGTGCAGCTAAAAAACAGACTTGTAAAGAACTGAAGGCATGAAAGTAACAGTAAAACAAGATTAATTGTAGATGAAGGCGGAAACTCCTTTCTGCGCATCCTTCTTTTAAAATTCCAAGCTTTACTCTTCTTGACATCCTCTTTCCCAGTCCCCTGAAGAACATGGATAAATAGAACATAAGATAATGACTTGAGCATGTAAGGACACTTTGCAGAATTTTCTTGTCAGGCCCTAATTTTTGCCCGTCTACTAATTTTCACTGCCCTTTATGGCTGAAGTGCAGAAGAAACAAAATGCCATCACAAAATTAGCTTTCAGGGTTCTGCTGGCACCTTCTATACAGACGAGTTATCAAGAGCCGCTGCTTTTTGATGCTATACTTTTTTATTTAAAAAATCTGTTTGCTGACTTTTGTGATGTAAAGACTGGGTGATCAATAAGATAGCACAAGTATTTGAATGAACTATCTGTGTCAACCAGCAATGCTGTGTTTCTGCACATGTATTTATCAAAGGTTTGATCAAACCTTTACTATTGCAAAATCATATGTTTAGTTTGGAGGAGTTTCTATCTTAGTAGTAAGGACAAAGGAATGCTAAATATAAGCGATTTGCTAAAAAAAAAAAAAAAAACACAACCCCCTCCAGGTTTGACTGCATGACCTGATCCCATTCCTAACATTCCCAACATTTTAAACCTCTTTAACCATTACGAAGTCTTAGTGTACGACCTGACTCACATTTTTGGTAGTGGTGCTATGCAGTTTAAGCATTTTACATTAGCAGCTTCTAAGGCAGACAGCTGTACACTCAAACTTTTCTTAAGTTTCCACCCATAGCCGACAACCACACTTCTGTTCCCTTGTTAGTTAAAAAAAAAGATTTTACTGTCATTCATCGGTTTGTCAATTCCAAAAACCACACAGTAACAATTTTCAAATTGTAGGTAAGTGTACTAAGACCAATGCTCCGTCTTTGTTTTGAAAACATATTTTATTACTTTATAAAAATACAATCCTTGTGAATGCGGGTGGTCCAACAGTGATCCTGAATACTAGTTACAACCACTTTACCAAGAGTACCAAGATAAAATTTAACTACCAAGATAAAAGAGTTAAAGTCTGGTGGTTGAATATCCTTCAATATGTCTATATTTACCTTAAGCAATCATACAACCCCAAATCATCTGGAACTGTCAATTCATTTCAGGCAAAAAAGAAAAATATGCAACATATCTGCAAATGTACAGTTATGTATACAGCCAGTGTTTCACCTAGCTGTGTCTTTGTGTAGACTCAGTGAGATCTGATGAGGACCACAAAACGCCCCACTCTGATTTAACTCTTTAAGGTTCATGGTATCCCGTCAACAGCTATAAGACGACAGTTTAAAATAATTCTATAAGCGCACTAAATGGCATAAGCAAAGTAATCTTTGTATCATTGGGAAGTGCTACCATCAGTTGCATTCCCTGCACTGTTTGAATTAGTTTTTAATGTTAGTTTTGCCTCTCCAAAGATGTTTAGTGAACAGACCACCAGGCCTGTGTACACCATTCAAAATGGTGCAGGTGGTAGTGCAGACATTGCCTTTAATTTTAGAAGGCGATTTCCAGGAAAATTTCTACTACATAAATATTTCCAGTGGAAACATTCACCAACATATTCAAAATAGAATATGCCTGATTATTGGATTTATTTATATTCATAAAGTGCACAAGCAGTGACATATGAAATTTAATACAATTTTTTTTTATTTTACACACTACCACTACTAGTGACTACCTTTGAGACCAAATAGTAAGTGCTATTTAATATTTTCCAAAATACAATTATAAGCATTCTGATGACTACGAACTGATCTTTCCAAATATAAAAACATTAACAATGAAAGAAAGGTAGGCTACAACCAGTATTTTTTTTTAAAAACATGCCAAATTTTATCAGATTTTAAGAGATTTTCTTATATCTGAGCCCAGTGAGTTCAAAGAGTTAAAGTCAGATGACTCAGAGCCTAAGTGAAAATAACAAAATATTCTACACATTCTACTTTTAGGCTGAGACTTAGCCAAACAGGAAACATACAGACTTATTTTTCTGAACTCACCACCTAGTAAATCTTAGATAAGAGGGAACACTGATTGTAACTTATTATTATTCCATACCTGATGACAGCATTAACCACTACTCAGGGTGATAGTGATAGTGATGTGATCTTATCGTATTACATGTACTTTCCTGCCTTACGAAGGGCTTGACCTAGGTAAAATCTGAAATGTGCTCCGTCAGGATAGTCAGGCCTATAGTGATAAACAGAGCTTTGATTTCTTCTGGTTTCCCTTTTCCCCTTCAGGGTAATGTTTGGGACAGCTGACACAGACATCACAGTTTAATGCAGCTTACCATCAGTGACAAAGGGCAGTCCCTGGGCACCGAGACAGAAAGAGAGAAAAAGAAACTGACCGTGCACAAACAAAAAAGAAAGTTGCTGGTCCAAAGAGCATCAGAAAATCATGACAAAACAATAACAAGTCAGAAGTAGACACTGACACCAGAACAGCAAAAAACAAAACAAAACAAAGCTTATATAGTTATACATGTATTATCGAATGTATTTTGTGGCAAAAAGACTAAGACGCAGAGTGTGCAGCTCAATCAGCTGATCACAACACACTGAACAGCAAAGAAAAAGAGGAAGAACTTTACTATTAAGTGCTTAATACATAAAAATCTAAAAATGTATTAATGGTAAATCACAATCATCAACGTGACCCTCAAGCCACCAGCATATGGGTGGCATGTGTGTGTGTGTGTGTACATCCTTGCAATTACACTTGTATCAACAAAAGCATGTCAGTTTTCTCCACCTTTCATCTCCTTTTTCGATTCTTTTTTCTTCCAGCACTCATGTGTGATTTAGCCTAACACAGATATCTATGACCTCCATAAATCACAGATTTGATGTTATTTTAAGCTTTGGCATGCACACGAGGTAGAGAGCATTTTAAAGGGACAATGGATATTATTTCACCATGTTCTTACTGGCATTTTATATTTATAATAACTAATATTAAAAAAGCCAGTCAACTAAAGAGACTAACTATGCTCAGTTTATGCATTTTGTTGTTCTGAATAATAACATTTTCATTTGCAAAAGGGCAGTTGTGTTTCAATCACACTTTGATTAACACCCTTAACACCCTTTTCATGAGCAGCTGCTGTTGACATCAGACAAGAAAATCATGCTGTCGTTAGCTGCAATGAGCACAAAGACTGAACTGTGGGTAATGAGCTCAGATCCCATCACTGGCAGACACATTTCTACAGTACAGTATATATTACTGGGGCAGCTGCTTGTCACAATGCAGCCTCATTGTAGAAGCTAAATTAAAGACCAGAAATACCTGCAACTCTTTAATCTGCCTCATGTAATGTCTGGATTATTTTGCTATGGTTTGGTGTCTGTGTAGGTGTAAAACATCACCCAGCCATTGTGTGTATATTCCATAGCTTTCACTACTGCATATTTCATTGGCATACTTTAGTTTTTACATAATATCTGAATGTGAATACGTGAATGTGGTTACTTAATGGAATCCAGCAACAATATTAATAGCAAATGTTGCTTTCTCAAACTGAGTTCTTAAAATTTATGTCAAAGAACCAGAAATCTTATTTAAGACATTTTTAGAGTTTTCCAGTGATACATGCAGTACAGGCTTGGCTCTTATCCACTTGATCAGCATGATACTCATAAATGCAGTAATCTGCTGTGCATATTCTTGCCAAAAATCAAGAAAAGATCACTGTGACATGGCATGCAAAAACTTGGGCAAATTCTGAATTACTCAACTGCAAAACTCTCAACCCCTGTTTTACGACAGTCCACAAATTTGTCACCTATCTTTCAAGAAATTCTTTGAAGCATATGAAGTCATCCGTACTACTAAAAATGAAATTATGCAAAAACTATCTCATCTTACCAGCATTCAGTGTTTCTACTTTCAATGGCAAGCCTGCTTGTGCAATGGCTATAAGCTTGAGGGCTACGTAGAACTGACTTCGCCCCAGATGGCCAAGTCGTTTTGCTCCACATAGTTCCCAAATCTGAAAAAAAACCAACTCTACATTAAAAATAGCTCTATTCAGGGTAGAGAAAGCAATTACTCCAAAAATACCTAAATAACATTAACAATATTCAGTAAACCTATTCATGCAGTGAAAGTATAGGCCTGCTTGATTAAAAATGTTGAAACAAATATCACAACAACAACAAAATTTCTTTATTTAAAAAAATTAATAAAGAGAGAATCCGAGTGTCTGCTGATGACCAGAGTTGTCTGCCTGGTATGTAAGGAGTGAAGAGATCACTGAAATATGAAAGAGCAGAGCCAGAAAGGAAGCGAAAGCAGAGTGCAGACAACTTGAATTCAATACAATGCACAAACAAGGGTATTAGGGGGCTGGACTGAGAGATGATGGCGAATAGTACTAATTTTGCATAGTTCATGCTGATCTGCAAATGGTTGAAACATGTTTGTCCAGTGACATGTCCCAGGATACAGCAATGCCAAGGCTTCTAGGTATAGCCGAATAGCAGATATCAACATCCCCTACACGTATGGAACCTGGAAAAAGGTTGGAAATTTTTGCTGAGTTTTTCTTAAACAATAAGGCCTCAGTTTTATCATCGTTTAATTTTAGTCTGTTGTTGGCCATCCAGTCACGTACATCCGATATACAGAATTCCATATTGCAAAAGGTGGAGATAGCATTTTGAGGGGAAGTTGTGCCATACAACTGCGTGCCATCTGCAATAGATTGATTTGACACTGCATGAGATTTAATTACATTGGCCAAGGGTTTTGCATACAGAATGAATAGTATGGGTCCTAGGACAGAGCTCTGTGGGACTCCGAAAGGAACGGCCACTGCTGCTGAACTCTTTCTATCAACCAGCACAGTTTGGGTCCTTCCAAGGAGATAGGACCCGAACCATGCTAGAGCACAGCCAGCTATGCCATACAGACTGTACACCCTACTCAAAAGAATTTCATGGTCAATAGTGTTGAAGGCTGCTGATAAGTCCAAAAGTGTGAGTATCAACACATTTCTCTTGTCTAATGACAGTAGAAAATCATTTACAATCACGATGAGAACAGTTTCTGAGCTGTGAAATGGACGGTAGGCAGATTGTGAATGGCAAATTAAATCATTAAAATTTAGGTAATCCAGGAGTTGTCTGAGGGCAATTTTTTCCCAGAATCTTCCATCAATTTTCAAAATTGACAAAAACATCAAAACAACACAAGCAGACAACTAAAACTAGGTACTTTATCTTAATATAAGCAGCAGATGGACAGCACATGGAAAGCACAGAAGATGGGATGCTGGGAAAGAAGGACCAAATCACACGTAAAAGTGAACGTTCTCTGTAGCCAATCAAATGGTGACGTCTGTCGGAGGGTGGGAGGTTAGGGGAGAGGGCAGTAGAGGTTATGGAAGGGGAGTTTTGTGGGGGAGAACGTGGGCATCGACTACAGAGAACACTAGCTGATACATGCTGCAAAAAAGGGACTGTAGGGGAAGACAGAGCATATTTAGAAACTAGGGAAATCAAAAGGCAGGATTATAATATCAAGATAATCAGAAGGAAAATAAGGAGGTAGAAATACAATTAGTGGTGAATGAGTAGGAAAGTAGGAACAAAGGAAAGCATGAGTTATGTAGTTAAAAAAAAAACAGGGTAAGATAAGAAGGTTGAAGCAGGTGAGAACTCTAAATTACATGATTTAAGGAGGACACCTGTAAGAAAAGAGGAGGAGAGAAAAAATGCAAGGGTATGGCTGAAAGAGAGTTTAGTGCTTTAGGCTATATCCTGTGGGTGCCATGGTGCTGAAATGGGAAATAAGATAGGACTCCATTTTCTTGTGGTCTATGGGGTCCTGATTCATTCGCCTAACAACACAGACCCTACTGTTGTCTAATGTGTATGTGTGTGTGTGTGTGCATGTGTGTGTGTGGGGGGGGGAGGGGATGCTAAAGTGTCATCCAACGATGGTGGTTCTCTGGTGTTTGGTGTCTACTAGGTGTTCCTTAAAGTGGTGTATAATGTGTGTTCTGTTTCACTAAAGTTAAGCAGAGTGCATGAGGTGGCATAGACAATGCTGTTACTGATTCAGGTGAAGTAATGCTTAATACTGAAAGTAGTTTTAGGTGAGGACAAACGTGGCAGCGGGAACACTGCACAGGGTGGTGCCACTGAATTGCAAAAAAAGGGCTGGATGTTTTCAGTTTGGACTGAACCAGATCTCAGGTTTTTATCCAGCCAAGACGCTCAGAGCAAGGGTTTATGAGAGAGACTGGATTTGGATTTAGATAGTAGGTGAACACTTTGATATAAAGGGGAAAAAAGTCACAAAACTTTATCCAGCCAGTCAGTGAAGTTTAAACTATGCTTAAATTGCTAAAATTATAAGAAACCATTAGCTTTAACCTAAAACTTGTTCAACTACAAGTCTCAATCTGCAACGTTTTTTAAAGTATCCAGGCTGTAGAATTGTTTCTTTCTTCCATATTTACATTATAGAAATAAAAATTCTTTTTCTAAACAAATACTATCAAAATATAACTGAGTATTTGAAACGATCTTAACAAAGGGGCGTGGCCAATAAAAAATTGTTCACTTCAGTTTTCTTTGATGCACAGGACTAGTTGTGGGAATACCTACGTTTTGGGAAACCACAGCAGAATGGGGTAATACATACCATATAAAGCAGTTTTAAATCGAAACCACATCCATTTCACCTACTTGTTTCAATGTGTCCGGATTCAGGCTGGATGCTAAAAACAGTTCCGATGCTTTGGGGCCTGTTATTTTGCCCGTTCCCTCTACATCACAAGTCTGAAACAGCTCAGCGTAGTACTGTTGTTCTAAATCTCCAAGTTTTAATGCCTCCATTCTCGCAATTTTTTCTTGGCAAGATGAAGAATTTCGTTAGCTGTATGTAAAATGCACCAGCTCATAATTATCGGAAAACATGGCCAGCCTATTTGTAGTCCACCGTTCCTGCATTAGACGAGTAGGCCTCCATCTTTGATCAATTTTCTCGTGGATGATGTCATATGATGTTCTCGTTGAATACTTTGCGATTCATAGACAGTCCACACTGCTAGATGCAAGTGCCTGTTTCCTATATAGTTTATTGCACAAATTTGAACAGCACACTGCTATGTGTATGATAATCCAACAAAAGGTTTTTTAAAGAGCAACAACAAAATATAGAGTGAGATCACCAGGCCTAAACCGTATCTCATTGATTCAGATACTAAAAGGAAATAAACAATGGATTCTTTAATTTGTATAACGTTTAGTTCAATGAATTATATTTATTTACTATCTATATTTAAACAAGGACAATATAATTTTTTCTGCGGTACTAGTCTGAAAATTTGGCGCGACCGGATCCTGTGTGAAAGCGTGCTGCGCTTTGTTGCTAATAGCGGCTATTCTCTTGACGAATAGACTGCCGAAATGTCATCAGAGAAAGATGGTAAAGGGCTTAAAACATTCCTGATTTCTTATTATGTATTTAAACTCTGTTATATACTTCACGAGCAAACAATCTTTTTGAAGAAATCTCCGTAGCAAATGCTAGGTATTACCCGTTACTAGAGCGGATCTGGTTAGATTTAGTACTCTCACAGTATTTACTGTTTACTAAATAATTTAGTAATTTACTAATAGTGTGCGAAACAAAATTAGTTGATCCGTCATCAGTCGATGAACATTTTAAAACGAAGAAAAATTTCCTGGTAAACAGTCTCAAGACACTGAACTAACTCAGAATGCATTCGCTTTGAGTTTGAAGTTAATCGAGTTAAGCTAGTAGGAAGACGAACTGAACATAAAACTCTGTGTACAAGTTATCTTTTCATGCACACTATAATGCAAAATAAATCAGTAAAATCAATTAATGTTAGTTCCATTGTATTGTTGAGAGCTTAAGCTTTCCATTGATATCTTATTTTTAAATATTGGTGAAGACCTTATGAACGTTCAACGCCCAAAGTCAAAATCTCAGTTCGCTGGACAAAATTTTCCTTAAGATCCCCATGTAATAAAGTGACAAAATTAAATCAAAGAAAAATTCATAACTCCTTTAATATTTGGCCTATTTGAATAAGTTTGGTCATTTTACGTCATTTTGTTTGTTTGTTTTTGCTCTTTATAATGATATACATTAATACTTTTGGAAAAAAATTTTTTTTGGGGTCACGTACCGAGAGTACTAGAAGACTAAATATTTAAACACATTACATGATGTTTAAATTTAAACAACGAAATAAGTTTCAGTTCATTAATTTATATTATTTTGGTGCATTTTGATTTTTGTTTTGAGAAAGGATGAAAATTGCTGAGATATGTTAGAGGAAGACCACATTTACTGTGAAACACTGACATTTATTTTAAGATGTTATTACTGTCTGTAGTCATACATCCAGAGTGTTTCGTTGTCAAGTCTATGTGTGTTTACAGTTGCATGCTTTGCCAAAACAGCTGCATTATAGTAAACTGGCATTCGCTAAGTCAAGAATAAAGCTTATTAGTGATTTAACCAAATGTTTTGTTTCAGTTAGTGAAGGTGGCTTTGATGATGCTGTGGAAGAAAGAGTAATTAATGAAGAATATAAAATCTGGAAGAAAAATACTCCTTTTCTTTATGACCTGGTTATGACACATGCCCTTGAATGGCCAAGCTTAACAGCGCAGTGGCTGCCAGATGTCACAAGGTCAGAATAAAGGTGTACACTTCTCACAATTTAAAAAACAATAGAGATCTTCCTTGTTTCTAGCTTTTTGATTAATCTACCTCCTCTCTCTCTTTTTTTTTTTTTTTTTTTTTGTGGTGGTGGTGGTTTGGAGACATTTCTTGTATTTAAGGTACTAGGACACAGAATACCAAATATGTGTGGCAGCTGTTTATTTCCTGTCTTCCAAGCTACCATTATGTATGCATTTTGCAAATTTTTTAAAACATAGACATGCTAGAATAATTCATTAAATGAGAATTTTTTAAATCTACTACACTGCTGGGGAACAGTGTTTAGAAGGATTGGAATGCGTTTTTGCTATGGTGGCTTTATGTCCCAGTACTTTTAATCTGATTTACTCTTAGTAAAACTTTTTAGACAGATTTTGAGGAGTAAATTTTACATATTGATTAGGTGAAAGATTTTGGGGGGAGGGGTGGGGGGGGGGTTGGCTTCCAGGTAGTTGAGAGGCTGTCATGTGAACTAAGTGTGCTTGGCTTTGATCACTGTAAGTTGTAATGTTTTTATTTCAGACCTGAAGGAAAGGACTATTCTCTTCACAGACTTATTCTAGGAACACACACGTAAGTTTCTTTTAAAACAGTGTGGAGTCTAATAATTATGTAGAAACAATTTTTGCTGGTTATACAAACAACATACCATACTTATTCAGTACATGTTTCCATCTGTAAAATTCGCCTTCTAGGCTCCACCCTGAGTCTGTACAAAACATTTTAAGACTTGCACTGGTTGTTCACAGATCAGATGAGCAGAACCACCTTCTGATTGCCAGCGTCCAGCTTCCCAATGACAATGCACAGTTTGATGCATCTCACTATGACAGTGACAAAGGAGGTCAGTATCTCTCAAAGCTTTCCAATAATTTTTGTTTTCAAACTGGAGAGTCCAGTTACCTCCTAATTACCACTTTAAAATGGTGTGAGACCTCTGGGCACGTACAAGGACAATTATTATTTTAGGCTGTCTTTAGATTCTGATGTAATTCCCTGCTCTTCAGTTTTAATAATTTTTGTAAGCATCTAGTACAGTTTTTGTGCTGGTCGGGGAGGGGGGGGAGGGAGGGGAGTAAAGAGACAGAATTGTACATGAAACTTAAAATGTAAATACTGCCTTCTTAAGCAAATGTGTCATCATTTTTTAAAATTTGAAATAAGAGTAGAATTGGGTATCATAGTCCAGTGGTCCCAAGCCACTAGAAACATTGCCAGGTCGTTGTAAATCCCACTAGCCCATCGAACTACATTTTTTTCCCAACTGCCATAGTCATGTACAAGGAAAAATTAGCTTGGGCAAGTGGAAATTTCAGTAGGGGAGTGAATTTCAAAGTTTTAGTTCCCACCCAGCAAGTGAAAATTTTGGGACTTCTCCATCCTTGTTAATAAATTGGAACTGCATGCCCCACCCCTCTCTTTGAGTTTGAGAATATATGATAAAAGTGCACTTTTCTTTTTCTCCATTTTTTTGTCCAGAATTCGGAGGCTTTGGGTCAGTCAGTGGAAAGATAGAAATAGAAATCAAAATCAACCATGAAGGTGAGGTGAACAGAGCTCGGTACATGCCACAAAATCCCTGCATCATTGCTACCAAGACGCCGTCAAGTGATGTCCTTGTTTTTGATTATACAAAGCATCCCTCCAAGCCAGGTAACTTCTCAGCTGAGCAGCACTTACTGAAGGCCAGACATTTCAGCAATGTCCATAACGAAATCATACTACAGCATTGCCTTTGTTTTAATATTATTTAGAAGTGACTTTACAGAACTGAGGTTTTGTTTTAGTTATATTTATTCATTTAGTTTCCATGGAAGTAATGGATGATATAGCTAGGACAAAAACTGATTGTACATAGGGGTTGCATGCTTATTTATGCTGGTGCTTGGTGGTTTTGCAATAGATATTTTGATACATCTTCGGCTAAAAGCCATTTATTCCTTTTTTAGATCCTAGCGGAGAATGTACACCAGAGCTGAGACTGAAAGGCCACCAGAAAGAAGGGTAATTATTTCCATGTGTGTCAGCAAAGTGTTCAGCATGGTAATGATTTTTCGAACTGGGCAGAAGGGTAGACGGGGAACTTAAAATGTGAAAGATGAAGTGATAGTGCTACCCTAAGACCTAATCACCTGTTTCAACATAAAAGGAAACGGCCAACGGTCATCGCATTTATTGAACTAAAGAGAAGCATTTAACAACAATGATGGTAATGGATGGGAGAGGTGGAAAATGATGAATGAATGTTATGATATATGAAGAACAATCCCAAAGAAAAGAGATATGGTAACATCCTCTAATGAGAGTGTGCCAACAGCGGCACAAACTTTGCTGATTGTCTGCTCTGCGACGTTGTAACTGGAACTTGGGAAAAGTCAGTTGGACCCAATCAGGCCCTGGGTGGTAGATTGGGCTAACATGTCTCACATGGCAGATCATCAGCTGTCCATGTCTGCAGTGAAGGTCTGGCGAGGGGCCAATCTCACCACACTGCAGTCTCTGGGCTTGTCCCTGCAGTGTTCATCAGCACTCGTCTCCGACATCATCAGAGGTCTGGCTCGGGCTAGAGAACCCTGCTGCATTCTGGCATAAGACCTCTTTTTGGTGTTGGAAGTACTGCGTGGACCTTCATATGAATCACTTCATCTGGTGACCTGTGAGGTGCTCGTATTGAAGCCAGGTTGTCAGGCTTGGAAACAGACGCCCCTTGGCTGACTTCCTGACCAAACATCAGAGACCAGGAAACTTTCACCTCGAGTCTGCATATGCCCTCTCACCTCTGTGCTCGCTCCCACAGCTCCAGACAGACTTAACTGTCCTGTTTATGCACTCTTGCAGTACAGACATTGCACTCGCAATTTGCGTGGTGTTTACTTGAGACGGCCCTCTCGGTCACTGCAGTTTGGCAGGAATTGTAAGATTTCCCAAAATGGTCTCTCATTGGATTCACTTAGTCATCCGGCAAATGTGTGCACGAGCAGACACCATGGGAGTAGCAAGTGGCATGCTCCCTCTGACGGCAGCACTTACACGTGAAGTGAGTGTGGCCCACCACCCTGACAGCAGC
>SMGT01014166.1:202581-257052 GCA_004794575.1 Lanistes nyassanus
TGACAGCAGTATGTACACATGAAGTGAGGTGTGGCCCACCACCCTGACAGCAGTATGTACACATGAAGTGAGAGTGTGGCCCACCACCCTGACAGCAGTATGTACACATGAAGTGAGGTGTGGCCCACCACCCTGACAACATCGCAGTCCATGGCACTAGCAGACGAGCTGCAGGTAGCCTACTGGCGGTGAGAGGATCCCTTCATAATCCATTATGTTAGGGATGTTTCCTGCTGGCAAAAGAAGGGTACCTTTGCGATGGTTGCAGGTGTTGTAGTGCAGCATGTCCTTGTAAACCTTTATTGGTAGTTACCTGCCTTCATTCTGCATGCACCCAATCTCCCTACTCCTCTCTCACCAGGGAAAAGAAGATAAGAGAGAGCATGCATGTGATCAGACTGTGCCAATAGGCCAATACATATGCGCAAACGCAAAGGAGGCCTTATCGGGGATGAATATATCTTTTGTTTTGAGGTGTAGTTAGGGTTCGCTAAATGGGAAATGTAGGGCTTTGAGTCAGTATGACACAAATTTAGGGCAAAAATTTGGATTTTAAAAAAGACTAGCTGTGCTTTAAGATATTTATTTTTGTTTTTTAAGGATATATATACACACACATTGTAGGTTTTTGCCTCCAATGACTGTAAAAACCATGGATGTTGCCCAAGCAAAGATCTTTGCTGGCAGTTGCAGAATGCTTGCTTGCAGAAAGTTTTGACTTCTAATCCTAGGTATGGACTGTCATGGAATCCGAATCTGAATGGTCATTTACTGAGTGCATCTGATGATCATGTAAGTGTTACAGTTTTGGCACATCATATTGCAGAATGGTGGTTCACATGATTATTAATATTATGATGGATTTTTATAAATGGGAATTTCAGTTAATTTATCATCCTACCAAATGCTCATCATCTCTAGCACTAGCTGTCAAAGGAATGTTGGTAATTCCTCTTGTTTATTTTAATGTCAAGTTTCATCAATTGTTGTTAAATGGACTTCTTGATCTCATGTCAATGTTAAATGCACTTTTCCATTAAATGAGTTGAACAGGACGATGTAACTCTTAAATCTTGTAATTCAGAAATGTCTTCGTAACATTTCAGACAATCTGCTTGTGGGACATAAACAGCACACAGCGAGAACAACGGGAAATCCAGGCACACACCATCTTTACCGGACATACATCAGTTGTAGAGGTGCGTTTCGCAAAGTGTCTCCTAGCTTGGTTGCCATTTCTTTTTTTTGGGGGGGGGGGAGACAGCTGCTTGGTTAGAGCCATTAGAAACAAGAGCCAAAAGAAGACAGGCATGGGAATTCTCCTCAGATTCTTGGTATTGTAAAATTTTTATAGTTCTTTTCCAAGGAGGAAATATTATTCCTGAGGAAACTTTTTGTGTACTGTAAATTTTCCCCCACTGGTCTCGTCGTTATACCTGTACAGAGTCTCTGTGCCAGTCCTCATTTTCGTTTGAATTTTCCTACAACTTGCACCCAGCTGCTATTACTGTAGCCAGTATCATATCGGTGTGTAATAGGGTCTGCTTGGTGGAAAAATGGCTAATGTGAAAGGGATTAGCAGAGGAGACCATTTTGATGACGAATATGCAAATTGATCGTTGATAAAGGTTTTTTTTAAAAAAAAGCAGAGAAGAAAAATGAACTGTCTTTCGATTTAGAAAAGTAAACATAAGAGCGCACTAATACTGGCCGTCGGCTTTTTTCCCTTCTCATCCATCCTTGACAATTTCATTAAAGGATAATATAATCTTCAACTTCATTATATCACAGGTAGTGGTTATCATTTTGAATAAAATAATGAAGAAATTTGAAACATTTCTTAGCTGTTTGATTTAAAATTTGAAACAGACTGGATTACTCAAAAAACAGTGGATAACTGAAAGCAATTACAAGTTTCTAAAAAAAAATGTCTTTTCATTTTAGTGTCCCTACACATCTCTTTATGTGTTTGATGTGCACGCTGGAAATTCTGCAGATTACTTCTCTTATAAAGTTAAGTGCAAATTTTTAAATCTGCCATGGTATACTACATGGCATTGCCTCAAGTCATGTCATGACTGTCTCGGCATATGACACAGCAGCGGCCCCATTGTGTTAATTGGCAACGCCAGAAAGAAAGTTTTAACGATGTGTGGTGGGATGAAACTAGAGGTGATGAGATAAAGTAAGTCTGATGTGTTATAAAACTACATGTTCATGTATTACAGTAATTGAGATGTGATAAAAAAAACTATTTTAACATGTAATTCAGTGGTAAATAAAACAGTTTCAAAGCACATCTGTTGCATTTGGCTGCCATGATAACATAAATGCACATGTGATTATTTCTCACCCTATTGATCATGGTACATGTGTACACATGTTCAGCACGACCAGTCCTCCCTTATAAGATCTGTCCATTATAAGACTTGATGTTGGCTGCTTTTTTAGTCTTATCTGGGAGGTTTTACTGTACTACCAGCAGATAGGCTGTGTAGGCAAACTCAGTAATGGTCAGCTGTGTTGTGTTGGAGCCAGAGCAGTGATTTTAATGATTCCAATTTGTTATTTTGCTTTTTTTCCATCATATGCCCCTCGTACACCCCCATTTCCTTCATTTTCGCCAATTAAAAATTTCTTGTGCTTATTGTGATTGTTCACAGATTTTTGCACTTGATTTTTAGGGCATTAAATGTGTGTTAATAACCTTAAAGTTTCCTGCCTTTTTGTGGGATTGGTAAGCCATTTCAAATCACTGTATAAATTCTATATGTATTGCAGGACGTTGCTTGGCACCTGCTCCACGAAAGTCTGTTTGGCTCTGTGGCAGATGATCAGAAGCTTATGATGTAAGTAGCAGTGTGACGTTTTTTGGTCATGATTGTCATTTTGTCATTTCAAAAAGTTGGTGCTGGAAACCCTAAACTATAAATTTTATTTCCTTTCACTGTGGAGTTTACTTACAATGAGATCTGATACCATGAGTAATCGCCCATCACGAGGGAGTTCGGATGTCACAACCAACACCATTCCTATTTCTTCTGCATTGAGCAGAATCAGTTCTGCATTGAGCAGAATCAGTTCTGCATTTTAGGGTCCCATTATGCAATTCCACATTGTTATCTCAGGTTCCACTTCTGTAAAATTGGTATTCACAATCTTTCAGATTTTATGAGCTAGATTTATCTGCTGCACTTGCAAAAATCCCATCGTCCCAACAACGTCTGTCTCGTCTGTGATGGTGTCCAGTGTAATGTGTTTATGCAGAGTTGTATGTTGTTGCAGTGAAGAGTGCAGTACTCAAGGCCTTTTAGTCATTAGGATGATAGGGTGAAGGCCAGGTAACAACATTGAATGCAGTTGAATAGAAAATGGTGCTGAAGCATATGGCACATGTGCATACCCCAGCTACTTTTCAGAACTTCTTACAATCTACACTCCAGTGAGACAGCTCCGCTCCTCTTCCGACGATCGCATTCTCTCAGTACCCCGCATCAGGACAAAAACATAGGGACAGCGCATGTTCACCTTCTCGTCTTCCACCCAATGGAACTCACTTCCCCACAACATTCACCACTCCCCATCACTACAATCTTTCAAACGAAACTTAAAAACTTTTCTTTTCCGCAAGTACCTTGACTGACGTCGTGACTGCCTGTCTGCATTAACCTACAACTTCCTCTGTCAATCCTCTCTTATGATACTTTTCCACCCATCTGTGACTGAAGGACGATCTGTATCCCAACCTGTTCGTCAGTGTTGCGTTCATCTCTCCCTCTGTGTGTGTGTGTGTCTCGTTTTCACTAGAGTGTCTGTGTGCCACGTCCGCGCGAAGTGTGCATGAAATGTGTTCTCGCGCGTTAAAAATCCACATTTATTATTACTACTACATGAAACAAGATTTGTATTCTTAGCTTACACAGTGGATGAAGTCTTATGGTTAAAAACCTAGAGTTGTTTAGATTTCACCTTCAGTATTCAGGTCTATTGTGCAGACAGTATGGTGTTTAATATTATTTTAGTATTTATGGTCACATGAAAGAAGCTGCACTAACAGACACCATTTTCATTAAAGGTGTCAAGATTGTGGTTTGAATTTTAGGACTAGGAGTGATAATAATTATGATAGTTCCAGTACTTCTGTGATGTCATATTTTTTCTCCCCAATTTAGCTGGGATACACGATCCAACACAACCAACAAGCCTAGTCACACGGTGGATGCTCATACAGCAGAAGTTAATTGTCTGTCTTTCAACCCATACAGTGAATTCATCCTAGCCACTGGCTCTGCTGATAAGGTAAGCATAGTGAATTGATTACAAATCTGAGGCAGGCTGAAAGAGGGCGTGGAGGGTGAGAGCAGGGATCAGATTGGTCAGCTAATGTCTGAATGCTGTAGATGTGAATACTGCATGCCAAATGCAATTACACGCTAGTGGGTAAGATGGAGGCTTGATCAATAAAATGTTCACCCACCTACCAATGCCTCTCATGGGAAAATGTACACATTTATGGCTTTGGGTTTGTTCAGTTTAAAGCGTGCTGGTTTTCAAGCTGCTTCAAGTGCAGCTGTAAGAACATGAAACAGTGTGAAGTTAATGATGAACAAGAGTCTTAGTCCACAGAACATCTTGGCAAAGAGATTAGTGATTGTAAGCTGTGGTCCCTCTGACTTGCCTATGCTATCCAAAAATGCCCTATATATTGGCTTGCCAAAACCTGACGGTTTACTATGTCATGAAATGTCGGCATTGGTCTTGGCAGACTACAAATGTTCAGACTGAAGAATATGCAACTGACTGGTTTTTTTTAAAAAATTCGTAGGAGGGAAAAAATTAACTGCAATAAGAGACTAATGAACATTGAATGTGACGTTTGTTCACTTGATGGAAAGAAATCGTGTTTTCTGTCCAAAAAAAAAGGGTTTGAGTTAGATGAGCATAGATAGAAAATTGAATTTTAACAAATTAAATGTAGATTGTTTCACATGTTAGCACTGATAAACACTCCATCCTATCCAAAATGATGTCATTAGACTCACTCTGAGTGTAAAGATTGTCTTTATCCGTCATTGTGTTTGTTGCTTGTTCACCACATCACTTGTTTACAGACAGTTGCTCTCTGGGACTTGCGCAATCTAAAATTGAAACTGCATTCCTTTGAATCTCACAAGGATGAGATTTTCCAGGTAAGCCACTGTACTGTTACACAAATAGTATCATTTGAATTATCCAGTTCGCATTCTGAAAAATTAGATGTCCACTGACAGAAATCATAATATAGTAGAACCTCTGTCTCATGACCTTGCAAAAACTTAAAAAATAATGTCTTAAAAGGGAAGAGTACTAAAGACAAAGGGAGAAGTCCCACTCAGTGTAAAGTTTTAATGCATAAACAGATTTAAAATTAATTCGTGAAAAAGAAATGTCACAATGGCGCTTTCATGCAGTGCACACATTTACTGTGGCTGCTGTAGCTTCGGAAATCCAGGATGGTCTGCTGTTTCTGTTTTTTATGACTCATTCTGTCCTTTAAAGACAGTGGCTTTACGCGAGGGGGAGGGGGGGTTGCATGAAGTATGATTCTAAAGTCTGGCAACGATCGTAGGCAGATGAGAATTTATGAAAATGGCGGCAAAAGCCCTTGCAAGCATAGTTGATTCAAATTCAGGGGAAACCCCAATCTGTGCCTGTAGCGCATATTCAAGTGACAGATTATGGGGATTTCTGATTCTTCCCGTAGATTTGTCAAAGAGAAAAATCTATGTTGAACATGCAGCTTAGATATTGCTGCTT
The DNA here is from genome assembly GCA_004794575.1 of Lanistes nyassanus. Taxonomy (NCBI): domain Eukaryota; kingdom Metazoa; phylum Mollusca; class Gastropoda; order Architaenioglossa; family Ampullariidae; genus Lanistes; species Lanistes nyassanus. The sequence goes on from SMGT01014166.1 coordinate 208,378, forward strand.
ATGAAGTTGTTTCCTTTTGACCATGAATAAAAGCTGGCTTAGAGAAACATGGGTTTTTGCAAGCAGCCCTGGGTTTCAAAAGGGTGGATGTGTAGTAATACAACAGAGGTTCTTTTGTAATTCACAATCAGGTAATCTACACACAAAAATGTAAGACTAATGCAGATTTACTAGCTGGCCCCTTCATTTTTTTTTTATTAACAAAATTACCCTCAGATTTCAGGTTATAGGTCATGTTGACCCTTGGTTTTAAAATCTTCAGAAACAATGACTGAAATAGTTTTGCATTAGTCATTATATATATATATGTCAACTGGTAAGTCATTATTTTGTCTAATGAACACAGGTGCAGTGGTCTCCACATAATGAAACCATTTTAGCATCCAGTGGCACAGATCGCCGCCTGCATGTCTGGGATCTCAGGTATGTACATTTCTTGTGGACAGAAAAGGGAGTTGGGGGAAAGGAGAGCTATATGCAGCTGGGTGTATATATTTTTCAGTAGCAGTCCTTCTGGCCCAGCATCTACTGTCTGGCGAAGTAGGCTTTGACAGGGCAACAACAGTGAAGTGGTTGGTGTTCTGTTTTTGATTTGGCACTCTCTGACAAGGAGAAATCCATTTTTGTTTTGCATCCTGTATTTTAGAACCTGTAGTGGCATGCATTCAGTTGTTATAGGCAAACAGAATGACAAATGACACGTGTTCATGAGTACCGTGCTAGCCTGGCATAACGCTGCCATCCGGTACACCCAAACGCCACCTCTTGACATTCAGAGAATGCAAACTCCACATGCCTTCAATTTACTATTAGTATTGATAATAATAGATGCTATGACAATATGTTGTTAAAAACTCAAAAGAGTTTCCTATAACATTACTCAAGCTTTTGCCCACCATTTTTGTTGGCCTAGCAAGCACCTTCAAATTCCATTCTTTTCGTTAGGCCGACGTTTAGTCATGGGACGGCCTCGTTTTGTGTTCTAGTCACCAAAACAGGCTAAGTGCGTACGGTTACAAACGTTTTGCAGACCTCAACATGTCTCAGGTTATTGCTTCAGTTGGGTCCAGTGAAAGTCCACGCAGACACTGGTGGACACATTTAAATTCGAGGTCTATATAATAGTTTCTAAGGAAAAAATATGATACCAAAATGCACTTTTATAAGTATCTGAAGCTTACTGTTACCTTAATTTACACTTGCTTACAGAAAATTTCAAAGTATGTCGGATATGTCATTGTCCAGTATGACTTCAACGCACAGATGATGATGGTTCCATCTAAATATGGATTAAGCATCAAATGTTTATAAAAGCACAATCTGGGGCTAAATTAACCTTTAAAAATTTGTAAAAACATTGTGTACGCCTTACATTATTTCAGCAAGTCTCTACATGGTGTTTCGAAGTGGCGATTTGAACGAGCAGATGCTGATAATTTGGCAGTGCCATAAAATTTGCTGCTTGTAAAATTACTGGTATATAAACATCGGAATAGTTTCTTCTAGCACAATAGCAAACATTTTTGGTAAACCGTTCGTGTTGTGTATAGACTGTAGGTAATTATTTTTTTCTTGGTGTTGGGCAGCAAAATTGGTGAAGAGCAGTCAGCAGAAGATGCAGAGGACGGACCGCCTGAGCTTCTGGTCAGTATTGGGCAGACGTGCCTGTCGGACTTTCCGCATTTTGTTCCTAAAATGTTGGACTTGCATAAAATTTGGAAATTTCATGCCGTTATGGAAATTTTGTTTACAATTTTTAAAGTTTTGGTTTGCCTGCGAAAATATTGCAACTGAAATGTCTGTAGAACCTCGTCTCTGATTGTCTGACAGTGTTTCCCAACCAATCAAATTAAGGAATAAGTAGGAAGGATATCAGGGGAACCTTAAACGTCAAAAAAATCATGGTGCACTTCGTTTCACCAACACTTTGAAGCCTGTAATAATGTGTAGAACCAAGCTGTAATAAGATTAAGTCTTTTCCTTCAACGCAGTGTTGAATTTTAAATAAAGTTTTGCTTGCAATATGGACTGGGGCATTTGGCGACGTTATGCCAAAGACAACAACGACAAGCACATTGATCGTAGACGAAAATGATGATCTGAACAAAACACCACCGAAGCAGTGTGTACTTCTGAAGGAAAAAAAAGATGGTTTCAGTTGTTAAGAACTGAATACACAAAGAAATGACCATGCTTAGTTTTTGGAAATTACAGTACCGTTAAGTAAGGGCATAGAAATTGTCGAGGAAATTGGTGCAAAAACAACAGTGGCTATCAGTGTCTGAAGACACAACCACCTACCATGATAAAATCAAACGTGAAAGTGAGAGATAACCACTTAGAAATGCTATTAACCATTTTATTGTATGCATGCCTGCTTTGTAAACATAATCATTTATCCTGGCTTCACTTCATTTAAGGACTTAATTTAAGATATCAAAGTCTGCTTCATCTGGGTGAGCCTGCTGCTTTGATATGCCGTGAATGTGTCGATAAGAGAGTTCTTGAAATTTTACCTGCGTTTCTGATTTTTGGAGGGAGTGTTCCGGAAAGTCAGCTTAGGGGGTAGCTATGTCTGATCACGACTCTAGGCAGACCTGTATGATTCTTCAACATGTTCTTTTCTCATAAAAGGAGTCATAAGCCTCGTGAAACTAGTGTCTCTTATGTGCACCAAGGAGTGGCCGTGCAAGCCACCCTTAGGGTAAAGATAACGTTTTGGATTTATTTCGGTTAGTCAGTCGAAAGCGTTATTGATAACATTCGTGGTTCAATCCCATTGAAGCAGCTTGTCATCGTCGTGTCCACTGGTTTCTCATGCAGTTCATCCATGGAGGTCACACTGCCAAGATTTCTGACTTTTCCTGGAATCCCAATGAACCGTGGGTCATCTGCTCTGTGTCCGAGGACAACATCATGCAAGTCTGGCAAATGGTAACACGCTCTTGTTCTAATGCTTGTAGTCTGCTGCACATTAAATCAGTCTACTACTTTGACTTCTTGACGTTTTTTTTGTTTGTTTGTTTTCCCCACTCCTCCCCCTTAACTTCAGTGCCCACCTTACTTGTACATCGCAACAGTCACCCTCATTTATGTTGGATTGGAAAATGTTTTTAAGAAAACTTGGTTCGGTTTGTTGCAAGATGCTGAGTGTCGAAATCTGGAAAACTCTGCCCAAATGCTGCTAGCTTTCAACATGGCGGACCTATTTACCTGTTTGTTGCCATACATAGTTTTTGAAGATTAAGCATATTTGTAATATAGCATGTTGGCTTTGGTAAAATCATTAGTGACAACCCATGAATGAACCATGCTTCCTTTCTATAAAAAAAATTGTAGTTCAAATAGACATATACATATAACTGTGAAAGCTACAAAACATAAAGGTGGCATCTGTCACACACTGTGTTTAGAGCATCAGTAGGCAAAGATGCTACTGAAGCCTTGCTAGTGTTAAAACTCAAAAGCAAAGGGGGAAAGCTGCTTTGACTGTAGTAGCTTGGATGATGTGCTTTTGAAAAAATGCTAAATGTCAGTGCAGTCGCTGTCAGAATTGCCAGCACTTTTCACTGTCTGGCATCAGTTGTGGTGTAACTGATATAATGTCCAGACTAGTGCTTACTGCTTTTACTCTAAACATTACATTTTCACTTGTGCTTCAGTAAAATGCATTTTGATTATGTTGAGTTCAATTCTGTTTGATGTGCATCCAGGGTGCTACTATTTCCTTTGTGATTCTATTTTGTACTGTGGTTGCTACTATTTGGGCTTGTTAGTTGGCAGCTCTGGATTCATGGGGGGAGGGAAGTGTGTGTTGCAGGTTATATTGGTGAGGGGGAGGGGGGATCTTCCACTCCATGCGTTCACCTTTTATTTTTAAGTTAAATCCACGTAGAAAAGTTTTGGCAATTTTTCCACTTCGTCTTTTTTAAAAAAAAGGAACTCGGCCAAACTTTTCAGGAAAGATGATGGGATCTCCCCGCCCTTTCTTCTGTTTTAACTTTTCAGTGCAACCGTAAGCTAGCTCAAGCAGTTAAGACATGAGCTTAGGTGATGTTAGCTACACTTGTTGATCATTTCTGACTCAAGGATGAGAGTGGACATCACAGAGATTTGAGATATGAGGATGCTGTTGGGTTGTACTGAAGTGTCTGATAGCATGGCTGGTTCAGCATGTGAGTTTTAGAACTTTTCTTCTTCTTTTGATACAGGCTGAAAACATCTACAATGATGAGGATCCTGATGCACCGGTGGGAGACTTGGAACAAAGTGCTGCCTAGAGTGTGGTGCCATCCATTGGATTTCCTCGAATTTATCATCGGCATTGCACGTGCTTGCTGTAGTCGCATGAAGAAACTGCTTGAGATGCATTACCTGTATAGAGGCAGTGAGTATAGGCAGAATATAAACTTACTGAATAAATTCAACAGAAATGGTGTGCCTTGTTTCACTCCAGTAAGTTGTTTCTCCTGTATGTCGCCATAGGTGAACATAAAAAATTGAGAACACTTCAGGTAGAACAGAATGCATTCCTATGACACGTGAAAAAGTTTATAACCACAGTTCTGTTCAGCAACTGTGTTGTGATCAAATATGATTTGTGTGAATCCTTAGCATTTCAAAGGGGAAGTGTATATTGAAATTCTGGGGACTTCAGTGAGAAAAACTAGGAATTCCTCAAGTTGGAATTACAAGGTTACAGGGGGAAAAGGTCATGGAATGAGTTTCAGTTTGTGTACATTGTGTATTGAGATGTGCTATAGTGATTGTAAATGTACAGTTGCACTGAATTAAACTTTTATTTAAAAGAAAATTGTCTTGGGCTGCTGTGAAAGACGACCACAACTTATACAAAGTTTGCATGTGCTTTTCCAGTTATAACAGCAGTTGTAAGGCCCTTTCTCCAACTTTCACACAAAGCATTCCAAAGACTTGGGATGATAAACAAACATTTTTATTGTTTCCAAGCATGCACCAAAACCACATTCATTCATAGAAACCTTGCAGTGACATCCATAGATACCTTTAGTTGCCTTACTCTGCCAAGATTTTCTGCTACATTTAATATTGGATTGCAATCGATTTTTATTCAAATCACTTTTAAAGACGGAAGCCACACTTGAAAACTGCCCCACTGTACACAACAGCATATACAATGTGAAGGACGCCATAGAAAACCTGATAACATTCAAGTGTACCAACGCTCTGTCATCAGTACTCATGTTACTATGCATGCATTATATAAAAAGCAACATCTCTAGTGACTTAACATGCTGTGCAAGAATTTGGCAAATCATTCCGTGATTTGGCAGAAGGAATTGGAGCAAATTTTCTGGTGGTAGAAGGGAAACATCGAAAATGCACACAAGACTCAAAACTGCAAAGGGTGAATCAAAAAGGTTTATTCACAGTTCTGATAAAAGCCAGAATAAAGATCACAGAAAAATGCGATAGTAATGCCCAAGTCCCAGTCAAAGTTGCAATGCGCCACTCCCCCTGCACATCAGAGCTGAACTGCACACAACACTGCTCGGGTAATAATTTAAAGACGTCACTTGAGCAACTAGAAATTCTACCCAAATGGCAATGTGTGCCATGGTTTATCCTTTCTGATACTGAAGTGCATGAAACGGGCAACTTTGTAAATGCCTGATTGGGAACACAGCATGACCCTTGGGGGGGTGGGAAGAGAAGCAAACGAGCAGTGTAGTTGCTATTTAACCAAAATCAAATCGCACTAAATACTAAAATCATTAGGAATTGTCAAATGCATGATACTTGGTATTCTTCCAGCTGGCTGAATTCATTGCAAACTGCAATGGGTAGGAGGAGGGGGTTAGCTGACAGCACAGTGTAATCTTGCACATTCTGGTGCGGGTCACAGTTTGTTCCCCTCCGTTGTGCAACCATAGAAGTGACTGGGAAAGATTTGAGTAGTTTCACTACATTTCAAGTGCACTTGCATCCTGTGCCTCTATCCTCACTTTGCACACTCATGCCTAGAGTCCATCAGAAGGTAACGCACTTTCCCTAAAGAAAACTGTAAAAGTGTACTATTAATACTTTAGACTAACAACACTGTTCTGTGTTTTCCTGAAACAAATTGTTCTAGGTTGTTCCTACTGGCCAGCAGTAGTACTTTTCAGCAGAACCTTTCAATCGACCTAGCTTGACGTAGAAATGCTAAAGTACAGCGGTCTTCGTTTGACTTAAAAACCTCAAACATATACGCTATGTATACAGTGCATGCATACATAAATCATAACCACTTTTAGTATTAACACTATTCCTGGCTAGCCAACCAAATTTTAAACTTTTATGATCCAGCGTCAGTTTTTACTTTTTCCATTCTGAAATAATTCAGTGATACCAGTGACCTAGTAATTCATATTTTATGTTAAACCTTTTTCGAAAGAAAAGTGAACGTTATAAGAAGTTGCATGGGTATTCTTAAAAGTTGTGTAGATGGCAAGTACCTGTAATAAATGCCAGGTTCTATGATTTTTGGAATGTATAGATATTGAATTTTTCATTAGGTAACAGCTAAATTCTACCTGTTCTTGAGATGGTCTGGTACCAATGTTCTCTTCGAAAAAAGGCTAAAAAATAAAGCAAAATATTGCTTTGCATGTGAGAACATCATCCCCAACCCTCCACTCTTTGGCTGGTAGTAAAAGGCATCCACGCTTTTTGTCCCACCGTAAATACCCATTGACACCCACCTGGTTTTGCCTTTAATGACCAGCAAGACTATGCTGTGATCTGTTCCCTGCCAGCAGGGGTAGTGGCAACTCTACCAACATCCAAAGTTCGCATGCTTTCTTGATTATCGCTAGCTCAGTTTTGTGGTTTTGTGCCCGTACTGAATGCCTGTCATCCAATCTTCCACTTTCCACAAAGGTTGCCCTTTAGCACTCTCCAGCTGTTGCCTTTTGAACAAACTTAACTAGATTTTACTGATGCTGGCAAGAAGCAAAACAGCAGCAACACTAGACTTGTGGAGGCAAAACCCACATCTACTTCCTCCACAGCCAGTTCATGTTGCAGTGTCCCTTGAATCTCCTGTCCTGCCTGCTCCAAACTGTAAATAGCTGATGCTATCTGATACACTATAACGATGTGGAACTGGTAAAAGAAAAGTCAGGCAAGAAGACAGGATGGGTCTTCAAAGTAACCATCACATGTCTATATAGTGATGCAAGTCACGGAGGTTTCCTGCCTAAAAATATTAAATCATCTACACTTTCGTTTCATTCAAGACCAGGAAAGCTAATGCTTTTCCAAAACTAGGGTGGTTTTCTTTACAACCACAAAAGTGTCTTCCAACTTAACACCTGGTTAACTGATAACAATAATTTTATATTGAACATCTTACATCTACAACAATCAAGTGAATGATTATGCAAGTAAGTTACAGTTCCTTTTCAATTAGCTTGATTAAAAAAAAGGCCCAAGATGCACCGCAATCTAAATTTCTCATGACATGGATAAGTTCCTGCAATTACAAAAACCAAAAAAACAAAAGTATGCAGCTGCTAGTGCAAGAACTCGTACAAAGCATTCTCTTGTTAATAGTGAACACGCACATCCACACATTACAGATGTACAAGTGCATCTGCACATGCTCTCACACGTTCTCACAACCACAACATCCTCATTAAGCAAAATTATATCCGCTTAAATGTCTGCCCAAATTTGCATGCAAACCACTTTTCCACATTCAGCACTGATGCAAAAATAGATTAATCTTGTGGGATGGATTACAGCATTCAGCAGACAAGGGATTAAAATTAAAATTGCCATAACTAATCTACTGGAAAACAACAAGAAGCAACATCGATGGAAATTGTTCATGCACAAATGACTCCACTGATGGCGGATGAAAGACGATGAAGTAATGGCAGGTGAGGGATCTGCTGCAACTGGCATCAAACGGAGACGGTGATAATCATTAATCCCTCGTGCGTAAAGCATGGTGGCAAACTGCTAAAACCAACCCCAGCATACTCTCATGACCCTGGGGAAAAAACACAAAAATATAGAACATGAATAGATTTGGTGCAAACTGGGTAGGGAAGCAGCAGCATAGCAAATATGAAAAGGCAGCATGTATACCGCAGCCCAAACACAACACATTCTCCTTTCCCTTAACACACACTTTTACTCTCCCCTCATACAATCATGCATCACCGAGGACAATTGTGGAATCAAAGACAACAGCAAAAAAGCACAAGTAAAGAAACTCTGGGAAATGCATGCAAGTGTGCACAAACTGGATACCATTTCTGTTTCTCGTTAATCTAGCATTAACGTGCAGAACAGAAAATGTCAAGCACAAAATGTGCAGTCATGTCTTTTTCGCAAGACACCATGCTCAGTATTCATCTCAACAGCTCATGCAAGTGATGGGTCTGAGCTACTGCTGAGCTAAAATGAGAATGTGCAATCCTACTTTCTTAAATAATAAGCTAGATCAATAATGTGGTCACTTACAATTTACATCCTCTCAAATACTGGTCATGCAAGACCTAAGCATAAAACATAATGAGAAAATAAGGAAATCACGTTTCTGTTACCCTATAAAACCCCAAATAGTTAAAAACTAAAGGGGATGGAAGCAGTCCACGACTCAAAGCACAAGCCAAAAAAATCAAAGGATGACCAGGCTTCTCAAAAGGTACGAACAAAAATATAGTAAATCTGACTAAACCTCTAAAAGACTGTCTGGTGCTATCTGGAATCTTTGATCGTGCAGTAAGAACTATATCAAGCAGTTGATGCCAAGTAAGAGGCCATGAGTGTACTCACAACAGCTGACAGGAAAGGTACAAGTGAAGTCAGACAATTCTCGGCAATTCTTTCAAATTTTATTGAGATGGTAAATCTCACTTTCCAGCAACCACTTGCAGCATCATGTCACTTTCATATTGTCCAGGCCACCAAAGGTCACTACAACCTAACCCATTTATTTACTGCAATGTACAGAAAGCCTTGGCAAGCTTGCAAAACCTATTCTGCTGATACCCACTTCCATCTGCCCCTCCCCTGGTTCCTTTTGATTTTTGAAAAATCTCCCAAAATTAAAAACATAATTACACATTTTGACCTTAAAATTTTGTTACATTCTTCATAAAAAAATGTGTGTCAAACTTCTACATAAGACTTTCCTGCTGTGACTTTTTTTCCTCCAACAAAAAGAATCCCTCTCGCATATACAACTAATTAGAACTGACTTAACTAGATGGCCGGACTCAATGTTATTTTCACAAGCTTTCTACACAGTTTGATTACAAGCTACATGAGAAACAAAAATGGGTAGATCACAAAATGACTTGAAACGATCTCCAAGCATCATGCACTCCAAGTCCAATAACCAGTTCTTGCTGTTAGTTCACAGAATTTGCAGACCTTGAAATGTGACCAAATCCTTCCTTCTCTGCTTACACCAAAAAATTGCAACGAAAAACAAAAACCCAGATAAGGAATCTTGCAGTAACTGACCATCTTTTTCTGTCTTCTTCCTGTCATGTCATTCAAGAATGGCAAAGCCTGCTTCATAAAATAACAATGCTGACTTCTTTTTCCCAATGCATACTGCCAGCATTGGATTTAGAACTGAAAGACACTTTTTATTCTTTTATTAAAAACATCAAGTTTAGACAGCAGGCTGGCCCAGTACTGCATATATAAAGTCACACAAAAACTATTTTCTGTGTTATATTTACCTCGTGTCTGATGGTGGTTATACTACTGCAACAGGAAAGAGTTCCTGCAACGGTTTTAAATGAACTAAGAGACCACGCGCTACTGACTCAACACAATGACAATTTTGACAAAGCGCGAGCCAACGTGGACGCTTCTCGGCCGTAAATGTTCAGAAATCAGATCATGCAACACCACGCTGACCAAACTCATGACCATCTGGTTTACTTGCATAGTTTATCAGTTTATTTGTTCTAACAACATACAAGTGGAACTTATTGCAAACTTTTATTTAAATGTTTGGAACACTGCATACAGAATCCACCTCTTTGGCACACAAAAATGAAAAGGCTCCTACTCAGCATCAAACGACTCCTAAATGTCGGTCTCTATCTCCCATCCCCTCCCCTTTTGTATGGCTTATATTTGTGATACATTTTGAGATTCCCCCAACTGATGTTTGATCTAAATCTCTGATGTTTGTCTTTATGTTTTTTCATATCTTTAGTACTTTAGAACCTCCTTGCATCTTTTTTAACTTTTGCAGATTTAAATGCGAACCAATGACCCTAGCCAAACGAAGCTAGTCACTCCAGTCAAAGAAACTTTACTATGTCAGTGTGTGTCAGACAAGGCCGGCCACTCTGACGGTAATCCCATCCTGCCTCTGGAGGATGCTGTTGAATAGACAAGCTGATGATTTATGATACAGTAATTTAAATTAGGGTGTCAAGAATCACTGCTTGGTCCACTTTTTTCTATTTGCACAATTACAAAGCCATATTAGTACTCATTTGACTGCTAACATCATTCACCTGGCCTTCTCTACTGACTTATCTCCCTGTTTTGCTTTGAACCCATGCTGTTCTGCTAACGAACATACACACACCAGCTTTTGTGTGACTTGCTAACTGCTAATAGTGCAAACCCACCACAATGCACGGTATTTAGGAATCAACATGCAAAGACCGCAGCAGTATTGCTGATGATATTGCAGTGATAACCAAAGACGTGATCGCAACCTCCATCCATGAGTGCTTATCACTCACTTCATTGCATAGGTGAGACTAAAGATGACGAACATGAAATGGGTATTTGCAAGAATTTGTCACTGGCAAAGTTCTTCCACAATCAAAAATGTCAGCTGTGGGCATGGCGTCATTCATCAGAGCCACACCAAAAGTACACTCTGTCCTGTGTACACAGTGGAGTGACCACAGTAATAGATGCATCTGCCCTCCATGATTTAGACAGAACCTTGTGAAGCAGGTTGTAGCCAAATCTCCTGATCGAAAGATGTGCCAAGTCACACCTTTACCACTAGGAATTTAAATTAAAATTACTCATTCAAAGTTCCGTAATTTACACATTTGTTCAGGTAGTAATGCCTGTTGTGGATGCTCTGCCTACAATCATGACAAAGCTTAAACCAACATCATCCCTTGTGTCATTATACAGAATAAAACATTCAATAAACAGACAGTAAACTAGAGACAATTTATAAAAACACAAATTGTTTATTCCAACTCTACAATTTTCAACTGATGACAGACAGGAAGAAGTTGCTGGGTTGCCCCCCCCCCCCCAAGTTGCCCAAGCACTGAATTATGATGTAAAATCTGAAACGGTGTCCAATGATAAAAAAGAAAGTTATATATCAGGAAGGTGCATATGCTGTTTTAGCTTTTGTTATCCGTGCTCTTTTTGTTTACAGTCTAATATATAGAAAATATATTTATCTTTAGTTTGCTTAAACCATATAAAAAGGATGCATAGTTTGGAGATTTTTTTGGGGGTGGGGGTGGGGGTTGAGGATAAGAGAGTTAGTGTGCATAAATGCAGATCTAAAGAGTGGAAAAGGTGTATAAACACTGCACGCATGTGCATAGTTCATTCTTCTTATTTTCATAAAATTTACAAATCTATAACAGTTGATGCCACAAACTGATACAACTACAATTCTGCTTCAACAGACCTAAACCTTCATCAAAAATACATCCTCATACAGTATTGCAGTCACTGTCAATGACCTTATAAAAATACTCTGGACAAATGTTAAAGGAAAACTTAACCTTAGAAGTAACCTGTCTTGAATTGATGAATATTGATGTTGTGGGTCTTTTTAACCCTAACTTTCAAGCTACAAAAGAACTATTTATTTACAACCCAGCTTTTAATGCCGCTCATCGGCCTTACATGGAAGCCGCCATGTTGCCTTGATGAATGACCTCAGTTACCCGGGCAGGGAGAAAGCTACTGCAGCCCGCAGCCGATAGCACTCAAAGCAGCATCGTCACAGATATCGGGAAGATGCTTTTACAGCTGAACGCAGCACTGCGCCGACACCATACTGAGCCGGCCAAATACTTTTAAACTTTGTAAACTCTTTTCTTGTAAAAACAAAAGTGTATTGACCAAAGTAGTGAATTTTTCGTAGAGTGCATTAATGAATAGGTGCCTATGTTTTTGCGCGTGGGTACGTCTGCATGCGTGATTGAGCGTGTTGTGTGTTTATTAATCATTGAGTTTATTTATCAATATATGTATATTCTAATGTCAGGTGAACTATGATTGACATGTGTTCTTTGACATTTTTTCTTCTGAATACCCCCTAAGGGTAAAAGAATAAAGAAACTTGACTTGTTAGTGACATCGCTCTCAGCTGTAATCATCTGTTCTCACTCTCAGGCTCAGCTTCCATCCAGTCCTGCCTTACTGCAATGCCTTTTTCATTGCCACACTTTGTATTGATAATTGTTGGAATGGCTCCTTTCTTTAACTTTTTTTTTAAAAGTGGTGAAGCCAAGCGAAGCAGTCACATCATTTTCATAGGTGCCTTCAAACCACTCCCTGTTAAGATGGTCCTCGCACATGAGGTGCGATTTGTGCCATTTACACTCCTTCGCATGACGAGGCAACTTGGCGTTCTTTAAATTTTCAAGCCACTTTTTACATAGTGCATAGCACTCTTTTGATTTTACTGGATTCGGAATCCCAAAAAAGCTTATGTGTCTTCCGTCTACATTAAACGATTTGCACTGTTCGTTTAAACACCCAAACGCTTTGCACTGTGGCATGTTGAATGCTTCTGGGGAACCGACGTCACCAGACCAGACGACAGCAGCGATATTTTGCTTTCATTCGCGAAAGAGTACCACAGCATGGCGACATCCGTGTGCCACTATTTACCGAAATTAAAATGATACAGTTTGAAATTTATGGTTGACAAGACTCACAATATCAATATCTATGAATTCATCTCAAGTTGCGTCTAGGGTAAAGCTTTCCTTTAATCCACTAATCATCTAGTACAGGTACATCTCTTTTGAGCTGTTCTTTAATTCTTCACACAAACCTGCGGACCGTCTTCAGGTTCCAATGGCTGCAACCTCTGAATTTAAAATATTCTGTCTTTGTACAATGTTACAGCTGTCCTACAAAGATGCTGATATTACAATTTTTTAAACATGCCTGTTAGTATGACCTCCTCAATTCGGTAAACCCTAACAAAATCACAACCGATGACACAGCCAGCATTACACCTCATATCAAGAGGGAAAATGTTATGTACCATCTTGGTACAATCAACACAAGGCAGAGCAAAGATAAACCTGCCTGTTATACCTTCATCCTCCACATCACTGATCACAACTCTGCATCTAGCCAGCAACATGGTCCAACCCAATCAGAGAAACCATTTTGCAGATAATGACCAGAAAAGGGGTGTTAAAAGAGACCATAAGGTGAGATGGGGGGAATAAGCGAGACCCACCCCAAAACTTTTCACCTGCCAGTCAAAAGCCAGCAATCCTGGAAGAAGACAATGAAAACACGTGCAAACACGACAAGAGTCTCATCACAGCTTATTCAATTTTTGCTGGCAGTTCAAGTTGTGGCAGTAGCACACCTCCCCACCTGCACCTTTGTGGTGGAGCGGGGTGCTCCCGAGTCGGTGCAGGTGAGGCATGCTGGCCGAACCCACCATGCCTTCTGGACGGTGCTGAAAGTTCATACCTGGTATCATTCGGGGCATCTCACACATCTCACACTTCTTCAGCGCTGGGTGGTTGCGGAAGGTGCAAGCGGAACAGTTCCAGCTCTCTCCTTCTTCTGAATCTCCAGATCCTGATGCCCTGGACTGCTCAGGGGCAGGAGGAGCCACCACCTGGCTAAGATCTTCAGAGTTGATTCGATTCACAGGTGGCCGAACTGGTGGCCGAGCAGGAGGAGGTCTTGGTGGTGGCAATGGAGGGGGAGTACCTAAGAAAAGTTAACGCTCGTAAAGTCTCATGATTTTTTTCAAAAAAGATCAGCAGGGAGTTGAAAAATTTAAAACACACCTAAGCATATCAGAATGTAATCCACCTTGATCTTACATTCAACTTTTTCTTTTAAATGAATAAAGGTAACTTTACAAGCCTTCTATCTTCTATAATTTATGAAGTCACTTATCAAAGGAAATGGCTAACGGCAAAGAATACGGGCATCTGTGGTCCTGTTTAAGCAACAGTGAGTGAGCCTACTCATTGGAATAAGTAAAGATGTGCTCCAGTGTTTGCAACCCACTCCTCAAGTGTACCCAGCTATGAACAGGTACACACACCCCACCCACCAACCTCCCATATAGAGCTGATAAAGACCCTCAGTGACAAAGAGCTGATAGCCACTATCTTCACAAAGGTGACCACCAGAAAACTGTATCTATTAAAAAAGGTGACCACGAGAAAATTGTATCTATTAACACCTCCCTCTCCTATGACTGATATATTTTCCAACATTCAATTTTTGCAGACAAGGCATAACTTCACAGGTGTAAGCTAGAACTGCAAACCCACTCACGATTGGAGCTAGGTGGTCGTGTATAGGTGAGGTCGTTGGGACCAGTTGGCATATTGTTAAAGAAGTTTTGCTGTTCCATTGGGTCAATATTGCTGAAAGGAACTGTTAACAAAAATGGATCACCTGGTAAACAAATCACTTGATGCACAATAGCTTTACCGCCATCTCTCCCCTAAAAAAAGTACAATTTATCCCACTTGCAAGACTTACATCTAATAACTTACATAAGACACTCGGTACCTTTCCATCTCCCATTATTTAACTGATAATGGACCTATACACAAGAAACATATCTCTCATATAGTGTAAGGGTTAACATAGCGCTTCTGGGGTTTTCAAAAACCAATTGTTAGAAGGACCATCTACCCTGAAATCTGGAGTCATTTTGTTCAAAAAAAAATAAAAATAAAAACAGGGGTCAACCTGTAAATATCTGTGTCATTCTTGAATTTTTGTGTGTAAATTGTCCCCGACTGCATTATCAGGAGCTCCATAACAACTTACTCTGTCCATTTTTGTACATGTCGATTTCATTCAAATACATCTGGATGTCTGTCTGGAGTCTCCTGTTGCTTTCACACAGCCCTGCAATATCATCTGCCTGAAAATAAAGCAAACAAACAAAACAAAATGTCTACAATCAAGCTCTTCTGAACAGCTCTTCATTTGACCATCACCCTCACTCCCATGTTCACATTGCTTCACCTAAAGATGAGAAAACATGTTTTTTGCCCTCCCACAGCACAAGAGATCCTGACCACAGTGACAGACATTTATACAGGCGTACATTAAGAAAGCACTACTTACTGCTGGGAATGCGGTGCGAGCACTGATTTTTTCAATCTTTGATACCTCCATTTTAGACACCTCATTTCGAAGACTCTGCAGGATTTTCCGTTTCTCTTCTATATTTTCTTTCAGTTTCTCCATTCTCTGGTGCTGGTGAACAAGCAGCGCTGAAAAACAGGACAGAAGTGCTAAAGAGTATGTGGACATTTAATTTTAAGCAAACTGTAGCTAACAATTGTAATATTAAAATTACCTCAGCAATATCTTAGTACTATCATTGTGTGAAAGATTTATAAGAACCCGTGATTTGTCCATAATTTCAATCTCTAAATAACCTTACATCCTCCATTTCTTGTATATATTTAACACTAGTTCACCATAGTCTTCCTAGAACAAAATTCAAACCAACAATTGATCCCTCTTGTCCCTTTCCCCCCTAAACAACAGCAAACCCCCCCCCCCAAAAAAAGGTCCCTAAATATTAATCAGAAATGTCTGTATTTATAAGATCACACAGAGTTGCTCTGCTTTACTCTGACCTATACAAACAGTCAAAGTTGTAAGTTGTGTACAGTGTAAACAACTGCTGTCATCCTCTTTAATCCTTATTCAGCATTGGTCCTCCACCGTCATTCTCCACCTTCTGCAGTCTCTTCAGTTCTGCTTGGTTGGCTCCAAGGATGGGTTAGAGTTCCAGCTCCAGCACACAGAGCTGCACCATCAATTCTGACTGGACAGCCTTATTTTTTTGCCCTAGGGGATTCCAATCAACCATTTGTCTGGCGATGCTGGAAGACTCATTATGTAGTATATGTCCAAACCACACTATTCTCTCCTCCTGCTTTCAGTATCTTCTAGTAGTTGACTGGCCTTTGTTCACACTCGCAGGGTTTCATCTAGTATTTTGTCAGTAAATTTCAGGTGATGGATCTGTCTGAAGAACTTGTCAATAACATTTGGATTTTCTTGCAGCAATTGGTCAAAATTCCTCTTGTTCAAGTTTAAGTCTCTGAATCATACAGTAGCCCTGACGATAAATTGGAGCTGAACATCCACAGCTTAGTCTTAATGGAGGTGGATTCAGACAGGGTGAAACTGCTGGGCTATCTTGATTCTGCCTTTGACATCGTCGTCAGTGTTGATGACACTGCCAAGGTTGACAAAATGTGTAATGTCCTTCATTGCCCTTCCATCTACTTTAGTTTCTTCCAGGATTTTGTTCACGAGCAGAAGCTTAATTTTCTCATGGCTGATTGTCAGCCCTACATGCTGTGAGAAATCTGGCACATGTCCTCCTGCATGTGCCCCAATCGATTAGCATGGACCTTGGACACAAGGGTAGAAATATATTTGCATCCTTTCAGTTCCACTTTCAGATTTCGGTGCCTAACAGACATAAAAGACATAAAAAAACATTTCCCCCATCTGTTGTCAGAAACCCTGGTTCACTGTCTCCAGCATGGGTGCAGCCTGTTCTTGTCACCCAGGGGAATAACCTGTCTAACTCCTGCTGTCACAGAAGGAGACTGCATACAGCCTTGGCATACACCCATGTTCTCACTAGGACAGGTAGACTGCAGAATGGCTTGTATAACTATTGTTGTCAGACTGCAGACATCCTTGTTTAAGTTTTGTTGTCGCTAGCTGGCTAGCTGACTGGAGACTGGTGTTTGTCACTAGGAGACTACAGAAAGCCTCGTCTACTGTTTGTCACTAGAAGACAGCAGACAGCCTAGTCTAACTTGTTACTTATCACTGAGAGACAGCAGACAGCCTTGTCTACCTCCTGTTGTCATCTGGACCTTACTTCAGATTGTAAGGCTTAACTTGACATAAGAACAAATTGTAAATATGAGAGCTTCTATGAGTCCCACCTGGTAACCAATAAAAACGAAAGATGTTAACATTGTTAAGCACAGACTGCCAATCAACAATGTCAAATGCTTTTCATAAGTGTCTCAAACTCTGCAAAGCTGCCATAAAAATGCCATCCCAATGATCCCATTGTCTGCTCAATGATAAGGCATGAGTCGTCTGTGGCCATCTGGTTGTGGAGACTATGCTTATAAATGAAAGATACAAGCCATTTTAAAATCTATTTTTAATCTTTAAATCATCACTAACTTGCCCTCATCTCACCCCACAAGGGTATGCAATCACTCGTCACTCTTTCTATCTCACTGTCTAACCACTACACTGATTACCTTGAGAGTACGCTGCCTCTTCCTGCATGCTTCCTGAGCGCTGCCTGGGTATACTGTTGTGATCACGGTCTCGAGCAGAAGATTCCGAGCTGAGGCTACTCTGGCTGGAGGCAGGGGAAAGCACAGGCATCCCAATCATCCCTATCCCTACCATGCTGCGGTGATGTGAAAGTGCTGAGGTCTGCGGGGACTGGAACTCATAGTCGCCTGCATGGTGAACGCTGCCATGCTCGCTCTCCACGCTGTTGGAGCGACTGGTGGAGCTGCCTGTGCTGCGCTGGTGCTGCAAGCTGGGCGACCGGGGCACCCTGGTCTGCTGCATGCCACTGAAAGGGCTTGGCCCACCTGAGTTCATCACGGATGGCGAAGAAGGAGCATGGCTGGTAGAGCCCGCACTGCTCTGTCCCAGTTGATTCGGGGCGATGTTGACTTGGTTCATGCCATGGGTCACCATGGAAACAGAGTACACACTCTGTGGTGTACTTGTGGGGGCAACATCGTAAGGAAATCGATTAGTACCACCTCCAAAGATGTTAAAGTACGAAACTATATTTCCTCTGTCCTGAGGAGTGGTTGGAGGGTTGTTATGTAAGCCATGGCCTGGCACGCTGCCAGATTCCTGCACTCCCACCTGCCGTGGGCTTGGCGTAGAGTCTATGTAAATGCTGGAGGAGTGAACCATGGGCCGCTCTGCCTCAGACACAGGTGACACAAATGGGGATCCCATAAAGCCGGTGACAGCAGGGCTGGTGCTGGGATTTGCTACACGGAGTGAACACAAGCCTCCCCCATCCCCTCTAACCACCATAATGTGGGAGGCAGGTGGCATATTGGAAGGGGATATTAGAGGGCCACTTGTGACGGTCCCACCTGAAAATGTGCTTTTGGCCTGCACATTTATCACCTTTACTGGCCGCCTTGACTCAGTTGGGCTTCCTGCACCGACAGAACTTGGCCCTGCACAGCGAATGTTTGGAATCTCTCGCTGGCGTAGACTGGACTCGAAAGGCGAAAAGTCTAGTGGGGCTTGATGGGGCATCCCTCCCTGGTTAGCAGGATGAATGAGTAACAAGGGCTGGTGCTCTGTCCTGCCTTGCCAGGCAGGCGAACTTGAGTTTGCAAAAGTGTTCTCTGGTTTGGGAGGCACAGATGGTGCAGGGCCAAAGGTTCTTTCCACGGTACTCACATGCCTAGTCTCATGGCGTACAGGCACCTCCTGGTATCTTGGTGCTGACGAGGTGCCCGCAGGACCTGACAATGAACTGCTAAAACTTTTATTATTATTGGCATTAGTTGCAGGTACACCATCCATGTAGGCACTGTGGTTTCCACCATAGCCATAACTGGTAGGATGGTTGTTTTGGTCTGATAACTGAGAAGATCCATACAGAGATCTCTGACTTTCTTGCTCTAGGGCTTGAATACATTTCTCCATGTCATTGTTAAACTGCAAAACAGAAAGTATATATACATGTATACACACAAACACACATTTTCAAATCAGTTGTCTATGTTCTCTTACCAGGGCTCTCTCTCTCTCTATAAACTATAAGATCATGAGCTACATGCCACTATTACAAGCTCATCCCATCTAAATAACCAACACATATCACAAAACAGCATCATTTATTTTGGCAAAATAGTGTACTTACACATGATTTCATATTAAATTTAATTATCAATGGGAAGCCTGCTACGGTGTTCTTAAGCTGGGATTGTGCTCACGTAAGCAAGAAGTTGAAGCAAGGAAAAGCTGGAAAGGATGAGGGGGAAAAGGAGGAACTGCTGGAGACTGGATCATCAGAGATGCAGACAACAATGTCACAAATGTGTATCGAGGTCACTGCTTTCTGGCAGAGTGGCATTAGCAATGTTAATTGATGCTGTTCACTAACAGAGGGTTGCAGTTTCAATCCTGTGCTCATCACACATAATCATAATGTGGCACCTGTTTACAAGACTGGCCATCAGGGGTTTATTCCAGATACTTTCCTCTCCATTCCTCTTCTTCCCCCATTCATCCTCCTAGCTTCCATTCTCCCAGACATTAGACAGTCTTTATTACTAACGTAAAACGGTAAACAACCATCAATTAGTTTCTAGCACAGCCTCTTCCTAGTACTCTTCTTTAAATCTGATTGTTTCAAGAGCAGCCATATTACACAACCTTCTTATCAGGTAATGTTCTTTTTACCTGCTCTTCTTCAATTTCAATACTGTTAACAGACTGTCTTACCATAAGATTTACTCAGTTTATCTCTTCGTTCACTAGATTGCTTATATTTGCTTAAATTAGTGAGGTTATTTTGAAAACATGATGTTTAAACCTTATGTTTTTACTTTTACTTTAGAGATTACATTCCAGGGATTCCACTGCTGTCTAATTTCTCACCATTCTCATAAACTTCACAACAGTAGCTCGGGAGATCTCTGGAAACTTGTTCCGCAGCTCATGCAGAAGTTGCAGCTCAGGCATGTTTTGAGCCATATTACACACACACTGAGGTGAACAGCACACACTAAAGGGAAGAACAAGAGCAGCAAAATGCAGTGAAAACTTCATGCAGAATGCTGCAGCAAGCATAAAAGAGTCCTGTGTCCAGGCTTTTTTTTTTTTTTTTGCTTGTTGAATAAAGCAGAAATTAATATCTGACAGTTCATTTCTAAAGTAATTTTCTATGCTCCCCATGTTGCATATGTGAATCAGCATAGCTTTGTCTGGACTGTGCATGTGTAAGTGAATATTTATAATACTGCCATAGATCTCCTAACTTTAAAGCATCAATACCACAAACTAACATGATTTATTTTCTAAAAATTCAGGAAGGAAGGGCTGGGAACACACTTCTAGATCTATATCACAAGACCTGCATCAAGTTATCTTCATAACTGACATCATGGGAAATATATATGTGGTAAAAGATCTATGCCAATTCACCAATAATCTCCAAACGCACAAACCATGCATTTATTTTTTGCCACGCAAAATTTTTCTGTTATGGTTTCCAAAAACTCAATCTTTTGTACCTAGACATAAAGTCCAAGTATTTTGTCATCCCCAAAATTAAAAATACTAAATTACAAATATTTCTCAGGTCTTCTAAAATTACTATCATTTATAGCTACCCTACCCTACCATCTCACATTTTTACCAGGAGTTTAATGCCAAATAAAAAGCTTCCAGGTTCAAATGAAATAAAACTGCATCTATGACAACCTGATTACTAACCAATTATTTGTTTCAATACTGATTCCTGCTCCGATTGCGAAGTGGATGAAAGGAGGCGTCACAAACACAAAAACATGAATATTCAATATAAATATAGTTCTCAAATTTCCAGAAGCGGAACTTCAGTTAGCTAGGGTCGAGGCAGCGAATAACCTCGTAATAAAAAGTATTTCACACAATGCAGAAAACTGTAAACAATGTTCTATTAAAAACAGCATTGTCAATAAAAACATGTTATAACTCAAACGCAAACAAAAGCAAACCATAACAGGCACTGGGGAATCACGTCACGGGACAAATCAAAGCAGCGTCTTGCGACGTCCAGAAATCATTCAAAGCATCCCTCTTATGGGTACGATGACGTTTAAAAGCATTACACATACCTCTGACTTGGTGAATGATCTATGGGTGTCTCTCATATCCATGATACCCTTATACTCGGCTAAAATCGGGCGAAAACATTGTGTGCAATATACAGGTCTTGTATCACCTGAATGCGATATTTTCCTCTCTCCTCCAAATCCCAACAAATATGGCGTTGTGCGCAGGTGCAGAACTCTATTTCCGGTATCTCACCGAACTTCATCAGAGTTTGCAAGTGTGTGAAGTGTTTCTACGGCGCTAATTGCTTCCCGTTATGATTTTCAAAGCTAACAAAAATACAGTTTCTCGAAGCTGTCAGACATTACTTAAGACTACTACTTAACTATTACTCTGAGAAAACATTTTTGATGTTTTCCTCTCTCCGTATATCCGGAAACGGGCCCTCTGCCCATGCGCTCCGGTCACAACAAGATTTGCATCTTGCATGACACTCGCTTTCAGCCTGTGAACATGATTGTCAAGGACACCACGGGCTAGGGTTTTTCCCGATTCAGCGTTATTGGGTTATTTTGCAGGACTTTGGGGGTCGGGGGGGGGGGAATTACTCTGAAAAATCTGTTGCTGGATGTGGAATGGTGAATGGACGTGAAAGGATAAACCAGCATCCAAAAACTGAAGAGATCTGAGATGTGTTGCGACAAAAATTGACGTAGTAATACCAGTAGTAGTAGGAGCGGCTATCACTTTAAAAAAAATCAGTTGACGAGATCAGATGAAAAGTAATTTTAAAGAAAACGGTGAGGGAGTGGGTATCATGCAGTCCCTTGATGATGTCTCATCATTCCTCTTGTCTCGTCTGTTGACGTGTTGTCGCGTGTTGGTTCATCGGTAGGCTGACATCGAAATAACAGTGTTGGATCTTTCCATTCATTTCTTGAGGAAAGTGGTCAGATTTGTATTAGTGTTGGTAAACACAAGAATGAGGATCGATTTCTAGGGAAAACCCGCAAAAGCCACAAAAGCAATAATATTGCTGGATGTGCATTTGGTATTATGTTTAACAGTTTCTAATATTTTGAAGTTTGTGGTTTCTGTGTGTGGGAGGGGGACGTGCGGTGGTTGTCAGTGTTCTGGTTCATGATTTAGTGCATATTTATATGTACATGTACATTTGTCAAATCACACTGAGTCGCTAAAAACTTGAATCATTCAGATAATGTGAATGGCAAATTATTTTAAATTTTTTCTTACAGAATTTTTGTACCCCTTTATTTTGTAAAAGGTTCTGAAGAACATGTCATATGGCAGTAACAATTTAAATGTAAACATATTTTGTTATTAAGTTTCCAATTTTTCAAGTTGTCTTTCTTTTGCCATGTCTAGCAGTACGAAGTTAAAAACCAACAAACATGCACTGCACATAAAATGGCTGCTTAGGGTCATGGGCAGTTAAGTGGCATTTAGCTCACATTTCTTGTTGAATGTGATATGCAGACATGCAGTCTTATTGATCAGTATTTCTTGCGGCTTCCTTTAGCCTTGTTGGTGTCCTATAGTCCATTACCCTGCTGTATGCTCAGTTATTCCCAGGTTTAGCCATGGGCCAAGGGGTTGTGATCAAACAAAAAAGTGCAAACTTGGCATATAAATGTCATTGCAGTCTAACGAAAGCTTCCAAGAGACAGATGCAACCAGGTTGCCTTGTTTAGTATAATTTTGTTATTGCCTGTCATCCTTACCTGAGATGATCTGTAATGCTGCCATTCTTTCACTGATGATGAAACTGTTAAAATTCCAACTTTTTACATTTTATGTGCTTAGGTGTTTGTGAAGGGTGTATCTCGGTGTTTGCATATGCCTATGGTAATTGTGTATTTATGTCACTTTGTGCCATGAAAAGTGCTACATAATCATCCATTTTGGGGACAGAAGTCCACCATGGAAAACTAAACGGTGACCTCCATGTAAAAGAAGGTGTAGATGTAGACAGGTACCAGATGCAAAGTCCTAAAATACAGATCCATGTCAACTTTGAAAAGAAATCTGGCCCCCTGGCAAGCTAAAATTCCCATCCCCAAGAGTAGACTAAAATGTCTATAACCAAACATCCCCATGAAGAAGTAAACTAAAAGCTGGTGTGGCTGACGAGGACTTTCACACTGGCAAAAGAGTGTGGCATCTGGGGTGGTTTCCACTCTGCGGTCCAAGGACAAACCATTTCTTCAGTTGTGGGATATTCTGCAATCCTTTGCCAGTCAGTTTTGTCATAATATACTTGTTGCAGGTTTTGTTGCAGTTGGGCAATCCTGCTAGCCTAAGGGGATGCAATTATAAATGCATTTCGGTTTGACTGGTTTCCAGTGCACATCAAGTTCACATCCACACAACATGGTACCACACTGCACAGTACAGCAATACTGACAAACAACTGTGTGCACATTGCAAACTCCTTGATCTTAAATCGCATTAATGACACCGACATAGCCAGAACCTTGCGTGGTGAAGCCTGGGGTTGCTTTTGTATGGAGGTGCAGACATCAGTACATGATAACTGCAGAAACTAGTTTGCTGGTTCTGCTGTTTCTTTTCTTTTGCTAAATTGTATGAAAATTTCACTTTCAGGACTCCTCAGGAAAAGAGTGGCTCATACAAGACTCCAAACATTTTAGCATCATGTCCTGCAGGAATTTACCTCTCAAGACAGTTTTATTTTCTCTTGTAATACATCTTCCTCAAGTGCGTAGACAACAGTAGAAAAAAATGTGTTTATGAACAGCTTTTCAAATACAAGCACTGAATACATGTCAAAAAGTGTTTCAAGTTACTTGGTTATCAGGAAGCAAGATGTAATTAACATCCAACCAGATAGTTGCCCATCCAAGGAAGCTGTAATCTGCTGAAACAGAAAATTCTAACAAAAACTTGACTAACAACAAATCTGCCATGTTCCTTTCTTTCGACACACTTTGCTACGTGTTTGGGTAAGCTCCCTTGGTCGCATGCGTCTGCATACGGTTATGTTGAGCGCTGCCAGTACTTCTTGTTGGAGTTATCAAAAACTTGACTATTATATGGTGCATATTTGCATTCGTACTAAGAGAACACATTTCAATCAAGATAGCTTTTAGCATGCATGCAAACCATTTTACAGACAAATCCAAAGACTTGAAAAATAAATCTCTATTAAAGAATCAAAATATAACCAAATAATTTTGCATCTCACACAGCAACAGATGATTCTTTGATTATCAATATTTTATTTTACCCATATGCACTAAGTGTATGTATCAGCACGGAGATTAAATCAAACCCCTCCCTACTCGCAACACTTGGTTGAAGTAATTACAATAATTTTCTCACAATTGTCAGATTAAAAAAGTAATACATTTCTCACTTCTGTAGTCAGTGTTTATAATCTATTAAATCTAAAGCTCCATTTAAAAAAGACGCTCCCCACCCACTGAACAAAAACTCAATGACCTTCCTATTTTGCACTGTAAGGAAGACAACATGAAATTACAAGGTTATCAACAGCCTGTCTTTGCATGTTTATTGTTAGGTGGCAATACAAAGGTAAGGTGAAATGCATGTAATAAAGATGTGGCAGTTTCAAGACATAAAATCACGTGCCCAGTAATATTATGGTGATATACCCAGAACCCCTCAACACACAATTCAGTTTTGTTAAGAAAACATTACAATTGTGAGAAGTGCAAAATACTATTCAATAACAAAATTTCTTTTGCATAGTTTATCATTTGCCGTTAATGAAATGGCAAAAATGGAAACAGAATATTTTTTCGCAATATTATGATCACATGCTAAGATATTTGACAGTATAATTCATCTGTTTAACCATTACTTATACACATTTTAATCCATGGGCACCCAGCGCAGCAGTCACCATAGCAATCTACTGCACTCTGTAGAGAGAGCTACAACATACAGCGTTCGATTTTCACATCTTCCTTCGGATTTTCCAGTTGTACCTTTTTGTTTTCTCGGGTCAGCTGTGACTGTGTACATTACAGTGACAGCTGTGCTGGGTGCCTGTGGATGGAAGTGGGAACAGCTGAGCCATATGAGAACCACGTGGATTGCATGAGTGAAGATAAAGTCAAAGCCAGCTTTCTGCTAATACTTAAAAGAATTGGAGTAACACTTCCATTTGAAGGAACATAATTAGGATGGGGGTGCAAACCTCATCAAGGGAGTTGGGGGAGGCAGAAGGGACCACAAAAGGATGCCCCCACCATCCTTCATACATGATACACATTTAGCAGTTGTGAGGAGGCAACTACCTGTTTCATCATACTGCACAATTGAAACCTGAAATAACAGAATTATTCAATGTCACATCTCTCACCTACTGAGCAACTGTATTAAAAACTGGCCAGTTTTAAGAACAACTTCACTATGATGAAATCTTTCACACTGCACACTGGCCCCATTTATGCAAACTTTCATGCGGAAGTACACAAATTTATCTGTTTTTTGCACACAAACTTAAATTCACAACAGAATCTGTAAATATAACAATCATCTGATTCTTTACAGAGTAAAAGTAGTTGAATACTATCATTATGCATGATATATTACATGAGGTATTCATGAAGAAAGGGACATAGCTGGCTTCCTAAATTTTAGTGATTGCTGTGGTTTACAGGAGTACAAAAAATAGATTAACAACATCAATTTGATACAGACATTTTTTGTTATTTCTGAGAAAACATTCAAGTAATTCTCAGGCTGAAAGTGCTAGCCTTTGCAGCAAGCTTGCAACAATGTGTAATGCATCACAAGTTGCCCTATAAGGATCGCTGTACAGCTTCAGATAAAATTTAGTTTCACAGGGTTTTGTTGAATCAAAGTCTCTACCATTTTAGCATAATTTACAGGCAAGCAGAATAAGTGTATCACAATGAGAACATAAGCATAAAACTCCAACACAACATGTCCACATGCAGTGTTGCCATTCCTCAAGAACCCAGAACCTCTGTACTATTTTCATCGTAGCACCATTATGAAATACTCCAAGCACACAAGTGTTATTTTTAATGCTCAGCTGTTCTGAACTTCGTAAAATATCTGGGAACAAGTGCAAGCTTGAAGGCACTGTCCTGGACAGCAAGCAATCACACTATCAATGATGAGTTATTTAAAGTCTAATAAAGTTTTTTTTGATACAAAACCAAAATCTTCAAACTTATCTGATACCTATCATGCCTTTAAATAACTGATGTCAATGATTTTCATCTTCTAACCAAATCCAGATTGTTGTAGTTGATCTTTCAGCCCACAAACCACACTATAAAAATTCAACTGTAAATATCAGAAAGATTATAAATAGCTAGTTGCCTTTGTTCTCTCAAAGATCCTCCAGTTGCGTTGCACATGTTCTGTCCTCTCAAAACAGCAGAGATATACAGAATATACAGAGATTTAATGTGGATTAAAAACTATAAAACTGCAATAAAGTGAGTTCTTGTGGACTAATAACAAAGCGCTGGGTGGACACTGGACACTGATACTTGGCATCAAAAATCAGTTTGAGTGACATCGAAAGATGATTACTAAGAATGCTGGGAGAGAATGAGAAATATTTGGTAATGACTCGCGGATTTTCTTTTAACTTGCTCTTAAAATCAAATAGGTCTAAGATCATAAGAAACGACCCTTAAATGTAGACACTAAGTACACAGTTTATAAGCATCAGCAAAACTTAAACTCCTCGAAGATATTACTATTACTTTAAAACAGGTGTTTAATTTGCAGTAATATATGCACAACATAAGAACTTCTCAATATTAGCATCTTCTCTGGGCTCATCATCATAGGTCGATCAGTTAATACTGAAAACTACCTATATGAGGTACATATACTTTGTAAGCAGGTCTTGTGAGGTCGGCAATGCTTTCATGACACCATATACATTACATATTGCCATGGCACCTGTTCATGAGGACCCAAAGAGATTGTGATCTTGTTCCAACATATTCATTGCTGCAGTATTTGAAAAAGTTATTGCACTTCAGATTCCCCAGGCATTAGTTCAGAAGTCTACATTTTCTCTTTTATATAAACTAGCAGATCTTGCCACAGTTTTCTAGAGGTAAACGACTACATGCACACACAACTAGTGTGGGTATGGTAGGAAAGTTAATGCGGCTGTTCCCATTCTGCAAAACTGCCACATTTTGAATAAATCTCTGTTACATATGTGTTATCCATGGGCAAGATCACTTTCTTATACAGCCCAATTATGACTTTTTCATCGTATGTCCTGTCCATGTCGGGTGTAACAAAATCAATAAAATAACAGTATGTGCAAACTATTTTAGCTGAACTGTGATGTATTATAAGGACCAACCCATGAAAGAGTTCTGTACAGCTTTATAAAGCACCTATTTCAGCATGTGAATATAATACAACAGAATTGAGGTCAGTCCTTCATAGCTGCAAGTGAAAATACACTAAACAATTACCTACCATCATTGAAATATTATCTGAAAAACAAAACAACTAAAAAGCTGTGGAGTTCTATTTCTCAGTTAAAAGCCTTTTTTGTTTCTGACCAATTTTGCTAACTGCATGTTGCAAATGGACCCAACAACTTTAAATAATTACTTGTTGGTGCAAAGAAATTCTATTGCATCGACATCATATTAAATTAAAGTGACAAAGGTAAAAAAAAACCGTAAGAAATAAGTTTCAAGACCCTAGGGTGACCTTAGCTTCTTATGAGGTGAGAAATGGTGGGTGGTGGGTGGGAAGGCAACCAGCTTGTTGGCAACAGCAAACAACCTTTGTGCTCTAGCATGGGTGAAACTTTCCCATAAAAGTGGTGCTAAAACCTTGCAACAACCACCCTCTATTGCACAAGAAGATCACAAAATTTGTTTCTCTCTTTTTACCTTCATTTTGTGATATGCTTGCAATGGATTGTCTCCCTGTAACTGAGTAAAGATGGAAGCAATGGTAACAACTCTTTAGTGTGTACAACTCACAGACACAACAAATTTTAAGTCACAAATTGAAATAAGTAGTTCCTTATTAAGGGTCTCCCACACACAATGGTGGAGCAGGGGAGGAGGGACGTTTCTGTTGTAGTAAGAAAAGTGTGATCAGTATCTAAATGTGTAAAGTAAACCTTTATAGATCCAATACTTTCAGTAGTGTAAGCAGACCCATTTATCCCTTTCTCTGGGTTTGCTGTTCCTGGGGAGATAATGTATTTTCTGAAAAATTGTCATATTCTTATTAATAACTATTTTAAATAAAAGAATGTGAAATAACATGTATTATTATGTATCAGAATATCTATGATTACAAGAAAAGGGTCTTTTGATATTTTAAATCCATTCTTAAATCAGAAGCGTAACTTATATTTGATTCTCCCTTTCTTTCTATGTCTTAAAACGTGGATTTTTTTGCAGGAAGATCATTTTTTTTTTACTGGTACTGATGTATTTTGACAAAACCCACATATAAAATATGAAGAAATCATACATCTGAGTGTAAGCATACAAAATTGAAGCTAAAAATGTCGTTAGTTTACTTAATATGCCAAACTAAGACAACAAGACACGCATTATTTAAAAACTGGTTCAACCAATGTTTTAGCTGTTTTCAGCCATTTACAATAGCATTTGCAAATGATGCATTTAAAAGCGGCTTATTGCATTCTTCTTCAACTTACACTGCTGCATCCATTTAATACTGTTTGTATAAACACAGATTTATTACTTATGCACACCTACTACCATAAAGCCAATAAGCTGGGCCTTCTTCTATATCTCATAAACTTTGGAGTTAACACAAATTCAATATAGGTGCACAAAATGTATTATAAATAAAGTACTTTAAAATTCTTATAGCTGCATAAAGATAAAAGGCATGTGCACAAAACAAAGCAAAATGTCCCTCAAAGCACACAAGAAATCACAGTTTATGTTTTGGCAAAAAACAAAAAACCAGGGAAAGAATTTTCTTTTTAAAACTGATGCTCCAAATTAAAAAGTAAGAAAATCACTCCACATCTTCTGATCAAACAAGTCCCTGCACCTTAGTTCTGCTTGTTGTCAGACCAAACCAGGTTTTCAGTTTTCACTTTCGTTACGTGCTCATTTCAATGATCATAATTAAGCATAAAATTGCAGATTTTCAAATTATATCTACTTCTAAACCTAATCACCAAACCAGCTTTAATAAGCTTGTACTGATCTGGTTTTGCAAAAAAAATTTTTTTTTTTAGAAACTGATGTGTCAAAATGCCAGAGTGTTTTCTTCTAAAATTAAAAAAAGAGATAACCATGCGTTTGATGTAACCCCCAAAAAGTCTCAATGATAATTGAAAAACAAAAACAAAAAAAAAAACTCACAACAAATTTTTTTAAAAATGAGGGCTACACTCATAAATCTAATTTTAAAGTATACAAAAAACTAAAACTATTTAAAGCTTCCCCTTTTAATTAAAAACAATAGATATTTGTTTATACTGAAAAGAATTTATAAATTCACACTGCTATGTTATGTCTGAAAAACACGAAACCTATTCAATCTATCACCAAATGAATTATATCTTGCGATTATTTTGTGTTCTTGAAGTGTATAAAATAGTGCCAGATGTTTACCAAATGCCCAACGTTTACCACAAACACAAATTCATAACAAAGGCCTATCAGTCAAGTAAACAGCTTGCTTGCAGCGGTCATAACTTCTTTTTCTGAATCAACTGAAGTGAAACACACAAGCTTAACTGATAGGCAAATCGGTTCTGTTCATCTTCAAAGCAAAGGGATGGCCTGCTTACAATTGCTTGGATAAAGACAAATTTCTACAAAATCACAGCTCTAGTGCTATCTCACAACCATCACCATAACATCCAGTTTATTGACTCGATGATGGCTTCTGGGTTGTCTGTTGATTTTCACTTGAACCCTCCAATGTCGTGAGCTGTTTTTGATAGCTGTAATAGAAAACAAAGTCACTTCTTAAACTGTTAATATTTAATTAATGGATAGCATCACAACTATATATCAAAAGTGTCTCAATCACCGTCACTGCCAATATTAATTTTTAAGTCGGACAAAGCCATTCTCAACTGTTAGTTTCCTTCATGATAGGATTTGTTCATAACATCACTGCATAAGGAAACATCTGATTTACTTAAGATTACTGCTTTCCTTGTCTATTAAGTTTTTCTTTTTTAAAAAAAAAGGACTGTAGTGTGAGCATGGTACACACAGGCTTCATGCAAAGAAATACAGGTACATGCATTCTGTCATTACTGCAGACCAGATTCTCAGGTTGCCGAACCGTGAGGCTATCCCTTGTTATGACAGCTGTGTTATCTTCCCCTAGTTAATCCTACATCTCACATGACATGTTTTAAATTTACCTAGAAAAAGTCTAAACTCTGTCTACTTTATATGTTGACAACAGATTTCTAAGTAAATGCTGTCAGTTCATCACTCCTGCACCTGAAGACAGACACCCCTTTTGCACTGGTACATTTGGCACCTGGATTAAGCTCCAGCTACTATAAGGCTGATCATACCATCAGAAATTCTCAATACACTTATACAGAGGTCATGGGAAGTAGTCTTAAGGTTCTTTCTTAGCCTATTCTCAATTGTACTGGGACAGCTATAATTGCTACAAGTTGCATATAAGAAGTTTCTCCAAACTAAAGCATTCAACACACTATGCTAAAATGTCCAGCATAATGTTTCCCAAGGTTTACTGTCAGCTGCTTTGTTAGTCTTAACCACAGCTGATCTACAGTGATGAAATAAAGTCCACTTATCTCCTTAACCATCTGTATGTCCATTCATGAATCTCCTTCACTGTGTCTCGGTGATATGTGTATAAGTATCCCCCTCCCCCACCACAAAAAAGACTTTTACAAATACTCTTAATGGACTATCCTTTTTTAAAATTCTAATTGCTTTTGAGCTACAAACATCCATCAAATTTTCTGCATTTTACAGAAATGACTTTCATAAAAGAAACAAAACAAGCAGACAAAGTACTACAATCAAACCAAACTGAAACATTAAACTGAAAACTAATAGATTTTCATCAATCAAACTTTTAAAAAATATATCAGGGCTTATGACAAAGCTGGGGAAAAGATTGGTAAAAGGAAATAGACAAAAAGAAGTAATCAAGATTTTAAAAGGTTAAAACTGACTTAAGAGTTTTAATGTAATGGAATAAGGTTACAAAGCCAGACAGTAAAGCCACATGAAGGTTATGAATAACTTTAATAAGCTCTTTGTCTTTGCTATCCACCCCCCAAAAATCTCTGTCTTTGCTATCTACACCCAAAAAATCTGTCTCTGCTATCCACGCACAAAAAATCTCCGCAGTTTATTATCAAAGTAAGGATCCTGTTAAGCTGAGGCAAAGCATCGGTAAGAATCACCTGTGAGTAATTATATTGCATCACATGACAAGGATGTTGAAGAACTGCAACTCAATTGCTCACAACTTATAAACGTATACATTTTACCAATACTTGTAAAAGTTTCTTCAACATACTGCAACTTCAAGTTCATTTGAAAACATGGTAAATCACATACAACTGTAAATAAAATAATTCAAAAACCACTGAAAAGAACCAGATGTTTGTGATTTACCCTAGCTGTCCTGTCCCTGGTAATAAAGTATGCACCAAGAAAACATCATTTTTTTTTTCCAAGACTTGACTTACAATTTACAGATTATTGGCTTTATGGTAGTAGGTGTTACCATAACTAGCCCAGTAGCAGTATGTACGTATGGTTATGTGCAGGATTACCAGTCTTTATGCTTGGGCTGATGTGTATTGAAATGGAACCATAGAAACTTGATCAGCACTTTGATGATGCTAACACCGTTTCTAAAAATTATTAATGTTTTGTTTCTATGTTGTCATTGCTAGCTGACACGGGGTGGGGGCACAATGAGTGCGAGAAATTGAGCTGCGTAGGATACTCCAACAGCATAGCCTAGAGTAAGGATTCGCACTTTCTTCCTTTTATCAGTAAATCTATCTAGTCACAACACTAGTGTAATTGCCCAAGTTGCAAGTGAATGATTCAACCCTTAGTGAGCACGTCCAAATTAGGTGATGGACATTTGTGTCAGCTAATGTGTGCGGGGGCAATTTGGTGATCCCTTGATGATGAAAGGTGGTCACCATGGGTTGAGTGCAGTATTGTGAAAGTCTGCATCCCTTTGCCCCCACCACTGCACAGTAGCATTATCACCACAATCTCTTCTTCACCTATTCAGCCCACCCTCTCCTCTCCTCCCCCAGTTGTAAGACAGCCAACATCAAGTCCACAATATTGGCTATCATTAAAGAATAAAAATTAAAAATACATCACTGATTTCATCAAATCCCTCTTGCCTCGAACTTTTCAGGTCAATGGCTCAGAACTACTGAAGGGCTGCTTATACTACTCAAATCTGCTGCCGTGGATGGGATGCACTAATAAGACCTTAAAGGTAAATGTGAAGGATCTCCTATGACCTGCTTTCAGTTTTATAATGCAATGGGGTGTCTGAGACCTACTTTCTTCTGTGGGCCAGCATCGCAAGGGTGGCACCTATCTCTTCTCTCTGCCTGCCTTACCTTCCCTGACCCAGGGCCACGTACCCCAAGCCAGGCCCTTCAGGTTCAAAACCCAGTGCTCTAACCATTTGGCCATGCACATTCCCTTTGGTTATAGAAGGGTTGCTAAAATAAAGAATCGCTTTCTATAAGAGACATTGACAGCTGGTTGACTTCCAATGGTTCTCCATGCTTCCAATAGCTTGCCTTCAAACATATCAAATCATTCCAAATCACCTTAAGAGATAAAAAGACACAAAAAGAACCTGGAAAATAGATTTATCAGATTGGTTCAGCATTGCAAGTGTGAATGAGAAAGTACAGAACAAAAATTTCAACAGCTTGTAACAATACCAATAATAAAAAAATTGCAACATACTTGTAGATTCGACCCAGCTGATAAAGTCCTGTGAATCCAACAAAAAGGTTGACAGCAAACAGACTGTAATTCTTTGGGATGATCACCAAAGAGTACCGGGCCCATATCAGTCCTGTAAAACAAAGACACCACTTTGACTGGATATGTGATCAATTGCATTTGTAGCAACTTGAGATAAAGATTAAAAATAAATGCTTGCACTAAGCTCCCAGCAATTTCCGAAATGATAAGATTTGTCATCTCCTGTCTTCTCAATGCAAAAATTATTTCCTGTCTCATGGGATCATCATTCTGTCACAAGAAACTATGCACTAGTGAAGAAATTTATGTTCCAGGTTATTGGCTTTACTTGTAGTATTGGTGAGTTTTAGGATCCAGGTGGTTCCAACAGACTTATCACCAAAGAAAGTAAGAAGGAAAAGGGTGTCTAGAAATACAATACCCTTATGTGTATAATTCTAATATAGACCCCCCCCTTAAAAATTTCATGTAGCATAAATTAAGTTTGAATTGGTTAACTGCTAAGTTTTGTAGACAAAAACAAAGGTGAGAACCAATCATAAGGAAGCCTAAATTGAGAATGAGTTTTTTTTTAAAAATAGGACAAGGATGAGAAGGAAAAAAGATTTCAAGTTAGTGACTGTATGTGAAAGTAGTGTACCCGTTGCTGCTAAAGCCGAAGACTGAAATACACTCAGTTTCTCTGCTGGTCGTGCGATGTCTCTCAAACCAGCAAGCACTAATATCTGAAAAGCATAAGCAAAGAAATAAAGTGATGGCCAACACTTTGGAATATATTGAAAAACAAGGCTTGTTATCGAGGACTTTTTTTCGACAAAAGGTAAAGGCAGCCATCTGATCTTTAGGACACGGGGTGGGGGAGGGTGGGAGGGGTGGTACAGTGTTAAAGATATCTTTTCACTGGGATAGCGAGACAGCTGTATAAGGGTGGTGACCATCTTATCTCTCACAATACCAGCCACATATTTTAGATTTTTTAGTTAAATAAACTTTTCTCTGCTGAAAACAATCTTTCGACCTTGCCAATACTTCAGAAGACATTTTCAGGAAACCTCGAGTTGAACATGAAAACCATGCCACTCCTGAATGATGTCTTCAGGATGGATAACCCTCAAGGTCAGAACAAATAATTTTGTCTAATGTCACAGGTCAAGACAGAGTGATACTTTTATTAGCACTTCCCCTATTAATGTAAGACGTGATTACTTTCATGGGATATCTCTGAGATATTTCTTTAATGAGAATTTTAAATGAAACTCAGATATTTAGCTCTGTCTACCAGCAAAGTCAGAAACTGAATAGTCAATACTGCAACTTGTTAGTACGTGTAGCATGTGAAGAATGATCTATTTACTGAGCAGAAAACCAACCTCCCCTTAGATGTGGCAGCTCCCAAACCATTGTAATTGTGAGGAACTCCATAAATTCTCAAAAGGTTGGCCTGCATGATTAAAACAGAAATAAACCACCAGAAACTAACTCCAAACCTACCCATTTTCCTAGTGGTGCCCAGAAAAAAATGGTTTTTGGACCTGTAGAAAAGAAATAAACTGTAAATACAGATTCATCTGGTTTATGTGATCTGTTGTTCCTAAAGCTTTGTTAACTTTACAAAACTCAATCAAAGTCTTTTATCAGTAGAAGACTGTGGCTTTTTCAGTGCATAGCTTAGTAACAGGATCCTATCCTCCTCCAACGCAAAATCACTGCAAGGTGAAAGCACTGTCCTTCTAAATAACCAACCAACTTCAAAGTCTTAGCTGGAATAAATCTTGTTATTTACTTGATTGCTGATATTCTAAACATATTTTTTAAAATCCAATTGCTAGTCCTGGTCATATACATCTTGCATAAGAAAACTGCAGACTTCTGGATTAGAATTAAGACTGCAAGTACAAGCCATGTGTAAGTTGAAGCATATTGCATTTTGGCGTTACTTTTTTCTCACGACATCTTCGTCTTGCCAGGAGAGTGTTAGTCTTTTAAGACTTTTAAGTCATTAGACAAATTCTGCAATAGACCGATCTTTAGTAACGTGCCAAATTCATGGTTGACCAGCAGTCGCCCGCATGTAACCTAAATATTACAAATGAAAATGCTTATTACTAAGCTGAGCATCATCATCATCATCGTCATGTGATTTATACTAAGACTAGAGTAATACTTGTTTCACTACATCTAGTACACTCTGCAATGTTTATGAACGTGCAACTTTTGTGTTTGTGCAACATGAAATGAGTACTGTTATTCTTCCCGCGACGCTATCATTATTTTGGGTTCAGCTGTGTTTGAGTTTCAGGGGTCGATGACCGACATCATGTTCTAGGTCGTCCTTGAATTTTGCCTTCGGTAGGATCACTAAACTGTCTGTAGTGTACGCTAGATCAGTAGATGCGTGAATTAGGTTGAGACGAGATATTCATGTTACACCAAATCCTGGATTATTTTCTAACCTGCTGGATGGTTCCAGAGAGGACGAAGTTTTACTGGAACGAATTTATCAGCCGTTGATATAATGTTGTTGTAGAGGGTCGACATTGCGATTAAAAGACGAATAAAAGCGTTCAAACAATAAACAGACGACAAGGATCTCTCCAGTCCAAAAACCAGTGGCTTTCTTAAAATACGTCATCGGAACATTTAGCAACTGGTAAAACAGGAATCGGAAAAATAACTAACTAACGTAGTAAAAAAAGAAATATGTACAAACATGATTATTGTAGATTTTTTAAGTGTCACAAAACTTAAGTCAGTCAAAGTTTATAGTTTTTATATGTGATGTTATCTATCCTAGAAAGAGCCCATAAAAGGCCGCGGGACTGCCTACGCGTCGTCTGGTAAAGAGAGCAGAGTAGCGTTCCTTTCAGTTTCACCGTAGAGTGTGCTATACATGGTCTTAAGAAGACACCCCCCGTTTTCTTTTATAACCTTCTTTCATGATTTAAGTGTCGTCTCAAACATTTTAAATTTATCGTTTTATGCATATTGTACTGCTTGTCAACAAGTAAGAAGATGTGTGTTGGTCTGCATGGAGCATTTTATTTTGCTTAGTAATGATCAGTACGCCAGTATATATAGCAAAGTGACAACTTGTGGAAGTCAATTTATGAATTAACTAGGACGATGGTCGGCCACATTTTATAAGTACCACTGCTAGGTACAAACAGACGTGGAGTATCATTAACTAGACTTTATGTATCAATAAAATTAATGGAAGGTTGACATCACAATCAAAGTGACGAAAACATACATCTTGTGTGGGCTATGCAGGTGTAAGACATATGTCGATAGTCATTCGTAGTGTTTTGGGACTAGGAGAGAACCTTTGAAAGTGCAATAATAGGTCTTTTTTTAAAAAAAAGTTTTAATGGGTTGCATGAATGTTCGCGTAGCATTGACACAAGTTTACTGCCTTGCATGTTTTTGTTTTTAAGTTTTAGTGAGTATAAAACCAGGCCTTTCATAGAAATGTTATACCATTTTAAAGATTAAAGTCTAACCATTTTCAGCACAAGATGACAATGCGAGCAGTCCAAGTTCGGCAACCAGGAGGACCTGAGAATCTGTACATTGGACAAGTTCCAACCCCAACCCCTGGGAGCAGAGAAGTTTTGATACACGTGAAAGCTACAGCCATCAACAGGGCTGATACTCTACAAGTAAGAACAAATTGTCAATGATCTTCGCCCTAATCATTATCAGGCATCATTTTTCATTTCATTTTAGAAATTATTTCGGAAACTATACACTGTTTGACAGAATTTAAACTCAAGGTCTTTGTCAAAGATGTCTACCTGAGTACCTGTCCATTGCTGCAGGTGGATTATTGAAGTAAAAATGCTGGTTTTTCTTCCCAAAGTGTGGATTTTTGTCTATAGGCTTATTTTCCTCTCCAGCTTCCTCAAACTGATGAAAATGATGGGTTAACAAGCATTATTTTCAGTTATTCTATAAGTATAGCAATTACAATGCATCTGGTTGCTTTTATCAATATTTTATCACCATGCCACCTGTTTGCAAAACATTTATAGTAATCTGTTGGAATGATAACTAAAAATTTAGAAGAATGCTCAGCACAATGATAACACATATTTTTGGCAATTTTCACAAGCGATTTTTTTTTTTTTGTGCTGTTTGTCAGATTGTCAGATTATTTTCAGGTACAACAAACAGAACTGAACCAAGCGAGAATTAGACAACAAGTCAACATTTTGGGGGATAGCCTCTTCTTCAGGATGACACAAACAGACAAAATATAAAAATTACTTAGCTGACAAGGACGCCGGTCATGCACGGTCGATGGACACGAAGAGAGTGTGGGGAAGAGATGCAGACGGTAGGGAAAAGCCATGCTAAACCGATCAGTGGCAAGGAGTACTACAGCCAATGGAGAGGATTGTCCCGTCGGGGCTGGTGAAAGAGGAGGGGGGAGGGCAAGGGAAAAGGGGTGTGGGGATTGTTGCAGTGAAGAAAGGGGAGGGGGCAGGGGAGAGAAAAAAGCGTGCATTCCATCTCCCCGATGTAGAGTAGAGTGGAGCAACATGAAAATCTGTGCATTCTGGCATATTTCAGGAGACTCCATAGATCGCAATGACATGGAATCTCATTTTACCTCCCTTTTCGGCACTATGACCCCCACAGGACTCAGCTTGAAACACTGACCTCTCCTTCACCCACCTTTTTCCTCTCCCCTTCCCCTTCCCTTTCTCCACTGCTATGATCCCCACACCCCTTTTCCCTTGCCCTCTCCCTGCTTCCCTTTCACCAGCCCTGGTGGGACATTCCTCTTCATTGGGTTTAGTACTCCTTGCAACTGATTGGTTTAGCACGCTTTTTCCTACGGTCTGCATCTCTTCCCACACTGTCTTTATGTCTACTGACCATGCATGGAGTTCTTAATATATGTACAATCTTTAATGTGACTTGTGTTTAATTCCTTGTAGGTCTCCTTTACTGTGAGAGTAGAGAAAGAACCAAAAGAATTTTCATTTATCTGCAAAAATAATCATCTGTTCAAACATTTCCATTATTTATTCCAAAAATATACAGAGGCGTGGGATGTATCCACCACCTCCTGGTGTCACGGATATTCTGGGATTAGAAGCTGCTGGTGTTATAAGCAAACTGGGACCTGAATGCAGTGGGCGATGGGCAGTTGGTGACAGAGTTATGACCCTGTTATCAGGTATTTGACTTGCAAGATTTGATTTTTTTTTTGGGGGGGGGGGTGCGGTTGGGATGGAATTATGCAGCAAAAGACAGAAGTCATTTTAAAATTGATTTTCAGCTCCAATACCTTTGACTCATTAAATTTAAAAAAAATTGTCTCACCTCTAAATTGAAGCTACAAAGAGCTGGGGTGGGTATAAGAAAGAGAGACCATGAAGGCTAACAAAAGGAGACGAAGTTTCATCCAGTGCTTATATTGCACCCAATTCCTCAGGAGCAGCAGAAAAGAAAATAGCAATTATCAATAGCAGAAGAAATAAAATAGTTTTACTAGTGATAGCACAAATAAAATAGTTTCCCTACGACCAATACAAGAAAACATCTTTTGCAAAGTGGTCAGCAGATGTTTTGTTTTGTTGACGAAGACAGTCAAACAAAGTTCACTATTACCTTTTTCATAGGATACTGACACAAGGTATGATGCAGTGGAAACAATATAAAGATTGAGGCTTCTGAGAAATCTTTCAGGATATAAATAAACAACAGGCTTAGAAACAGTGTTGATGTTTGTTGTCTCAAAAAGAGTTTTGACACTCTGTCAGTCATCATCTGACACAAACAATGCTATTTAACACCACCAGTGTAAAATATGTTAAGCATTTTTTGTTTGTTTTCTAATGGGGAAGGGGGTGGCTTAATTTTTATTGACTGCTGACTGCTTTTTGAAGTCTCTCACACACCCCACACCCCATATGTATATTTCATTGTGAGTCGTGTTTCTGGTGCCGTAGTCATTATTAACAAATAGAAACTCGTAAACATTTAACTTTATTGTGCCGAACACGCTTTATGTCTAAATCATATTTTATGTCAGGGTTGGATTTTTTTACCTTTCTCTACTTCAGTGGTTTACACTTTTACAGCAATCTGTGATAATTTCTTTAGCTGATTTCACGATGATTATTTGCTTATTATAAAGATTTATTTCTAAGTAAATAAATCCATACTGTCCAAGCAAGTGTTCATACTGTGGGTGGTTGTCTCAGCTTAAGTCATGTTGTTGACTCAAGGTGGTGGCAATGCACAATATGTGGTCTCGCCTGAAGAGCTTCTCATGCCCATCCCACCTGGCATGAGTTTTGTGGAAGCTGCTGCTATTCCAGAAGTGTGGCTAACAGCATTTAAACTGCTTCACACTGTCGGTAAGGATTTTTTTTTCCTTTTTGCAACTCTTTGTGCAAAGAACAATTATTTTTTCACAGAGAGTAAATTTGAAGGAATAAAAAGGAGAGAAAAGATTCCTTACTGTAAAGTAAATTTTCTGGTTAAGATTTTTTTTGGTATGTTTATTGGCTGTTTTCAGGTGAAGTACAACCAGGTGAATCTGTTCTTATCCATGGTGGGGCCAGCGGTGTAGGAACAGCAGCTATTCAGCTGTCTATCCAAGCAAAAGCTTGTCCATACGTCACTGCTGGCAGTGCAGCCAAAATACAGTCGTCTGTTCGTCTTGGAGCACTTGATGGATTCAATTACAAGGAAGATGATGTGGGTGCTAGAGTGTTAGAGGCCACTGGAGGTACCTGACTATTCCTTTTGTTGTTGATGTTCAGATGTAAGTCATGAAAAAATGTTTAGCATCTGCAATCAGTACAGGACTTGAAATCACTGTTATTTTCTTTTTCTTCTTCGCTATTGCTATAGCCACTGTAATCTCCACCATCACCAACACCACAGCTAGTATTCCTACTGCCAAAACCTCTTCTGCTGCCATATTGTTTTTGTTTTGTTTTGGTTTTTTTGTGGGGAGGAATTATTAAAGTAATTATAATTGTGTGTGTGTGTGTGTGTTGCCAACTAGGATAAAGTGGCAACTGATAGTACATATAGTTGACCATATGTATCTAAAAGCACTTTCTTGCAGTGTCTTCAGCTTCAGATAACCACACAAACATAATGTAATTTGATATTGTATTGTCAGTTTGAAGTGAAATACATCTTATTGGTCCAGGAAAGGGTGTTAACGTTATTCTTGACTGTGTGGGAAGCTCCATGTATGATCACAATCTCAATGCCATTGCTATGGAAGGTAGATGGATCATCTATGGATTGCTAGGTGAGAGACAACAAACATTCTGCTTTAAATAATATGCATCAGATATTTTCTTAAATGTGACATATAGTGCCGCAAGTAGGGAAAGAGATTTTGTGCAATGAAAGCATTTTATATAAGAGAGATCTGTGAGACATTAAGAGAGATGTGAGGACATGTAGTTAGTTTTTATTTGTTGAATGTGTCCACTTCTGCCTACAGTAAAATGAAGTCATTAACATGCAAGGTTGATGGCTGGTATATATTTTACAGATTCTAGTGTGCCACTTGGTTACATAGCACATTTAGGTGCGAGATTAATGCCTTTTTGCTTAGAAAACTGTACCTATGCCCAAAGGAGCAACCTTTGAACTATACATGTTATGGTTAAATTGTAATCATAAGATTTTGCGAGGCTCAATTCTGATGCAAGTATCATGATCCAAAAGTAAAATAATAATGAACAAACAAAAGTCAGCATTTTTGGTTAATGAAAGAAGATTTCACATGTTAAAACAGGAGGAGGTGATGTGCACGGTGATCTCTTGCGGAAAGTTCTATCCAAAAGAATTACCATTACTGGGACAACACTCCGAGCTCGACCACTTGAGGTGAATTGCCATTACCTTATTCTCAACGATGTTTTTCTGCTATGCTTGTGCAGAGTTTGACCAGCTTTCTCATCATAGAGCAATAATTTTCAGTTTTTCAGTTTCCTGATGTCTTAAAATTCATTTAATTTTGTTCTGTCTCAAGTCAGCGAAGTACGCTATGTTACAGTTGGCAGCTGACTCTTTAAACGGTAGCCACATGTCCAGAGATTCAAAGCCACGACTACCATTCTGTCTTGGTGCCAAGTGCTAGCCTTTGTGCCACATGACTACCTCTGTCATACCTGTCATAGTTGCTGCCATTATTGTTGTCACTGCCATCCTCTTTCTAGTGATTCTGCTGGCCAACCTTACAGCCTTCCTGCTGCTGCCAGTTCCATTGTGACCAGCACCAGCATCTCTGGCATTGTCATCAATGTCTTCTTCATTATTATTTTAACTTTTGATCTCAGTACTGTGTTTCACGTCACTTTCTTTCTTTCAGTTTAAACGAGAGCTGGTGTCCAACTTCATGAAAGTGGCATTGCCACTGTTTGAGAATGGGACATTCAAACCAGTTATTCACACTGTTTTGAGTCTGGAGCAAATTGCAGAAGCTCATCAGATGATGGAAGCCAATGTCAACACTGGCAAGATTGTTCTAAGGATTGATTCAGATGATGGAGATAAACAGGAACTTTAACCTCAAAAGGAGAGGGAAATAGGCTGGAGGAAATTGTTTGGTTGAGGTTTACAGACAAAAACGTACTTCAGGATGAAATCTGGATAAACAGAAAAAAATTGCAAGGTGATTTATGGAGATAGAGAATGGAAGAAAGAATTTGAGTTTTAGCATGAAATACAGTTGTGATTATAAGGACTGTGGAATTTTGCATAATGTTGAAAAATCTTTCTTTATGGGTTAAAACCGATTCCAAATATACAGTGATATCAAAACATGAAACTGCTTTTTTAATGACGCTATTTCTTAAAATGCTGTTTACTTGTTAAAGGTCAATGACAATACATGACATAATCGTGCAGTGGAAGGTTATCAGGCATAACAATGATGCAAAGTGTTGAGTTATGCAAGAAAATGTTGGAAAGCTGGAAGATTAGAGGAAATTGCTGATGAATAAGAAACAGAATATTGGGTTTCGCACTTCACACTTACACCATTGCAAGCACACCAAGGCTTGAGTGATTTGATACATTATTCTTTTATTATTTGAGCACCATATTGATAGAGTCCTGTATTATTTGTGGATTTCAAACAGTTATACAGGACATATATTCGTTTCTTTCGAATGTGACAGGTAAAGCTGTACACTTTTTAACAATCCACAGCATTCCTGTTCAAAAACAAGTCATTAATTTAATCAGCTTTACTTTGGAGAAGAGGTTTATGGAACTAGCAGGAATGTTTACATGTATATGCATTTGTGTAAGACGTGCCTGACCATGTGTTTATGCAAGATTTTTCCGACTGTATTTGCATAAGCTTTTCCTTGACTATGCATTTATGTATGTCTGACTAAATGTTTAAGCATCATGACATGCACAGGTCTTTAGGTGTGCTTGCAGTTGACTTCCATTGGCTATACAAGGTGATATGGTGAATAGATGGTCATGTCCTTGTGATTGATATTGGGGCATGTTATATTAGTTTGGTAAAAAAAATCATGTACGTCTGTGCTATGCATCCATATCTGAATTTGCTCTTGCACCAGTGCTTATATGCAAGTACACATATGGTGTTTATCAATTATTAAACAGGTGTATCATATTTTTTTAAAATACCATTAGCAAAACAGTATTCACTTTTCTGTACTGATATCTATGAGATGTTATGGTTGAGATTTTGTATGCAGTATCATACAAAAAAATTGCAATGCAATTGCCCTGGACATATGATGATCTTTTGCCATATACTCGGAAAATAAAGCATTTGAAAATGGATATGTTGTATTTCCCAGATCAGGCATAAACTTTTGTCATATAATAAGATTATTTTAAAGATTTAAAAAATATTTTATGCATATTTTCGTATAAGGACATACAGGGTTTTAAAGCTCACTTTACTTTAACCTCTCATACATGCATACAAAATAGCTTTTAAAGCAATATTTTAAAAGAATAGAATTTTGATTTTTTTTTTTGATACACATAATTCATGAGGAACACAGGAAAGGCAAGCTATCAGTTGAAGATGCGAGAAAGATGCAGCAAGTTATACAGGAAAAGCAAAGAGCGAACTTGAGCTTTCCAACAAAAGTCTAAACACACTACTTTGAAACCAACTGCTTGCTATGGAAGACTTTTCTTTAAGTGAAAGACCTTACTCTAATGGATGAAATAAAGAGTGACTAGCAGACGTAACGTTCTTTTCCAGTGGGGCATTTCCAGGCTCCGGAATCATAGCAGATGCACATGAACTGAATGCACCGATCATAAAATGCAAACAGTCGGGTGTAGTAGGTTCTCCGCCCTATTGTACAGCCTGCAAAATAATAGATTACAATTGGGGCTGAAATCTTTGGACAACATGCAAGAAAATGAAAATCTTGTCATACTTTGATACTGTAGGAATCATTACAAAACAACAACAACAAGTATACAATTTTGATAAAGATGCAAAGCAGGGGACAAAGAAAAACTCAAAGCAATTTTTTTCCTTTTATAGGTGCTATGTGTGATTATTTGGGAAAGCACAATGCTTACATCTTCAAGACAAATGTTGAGGGTTTTAAAAGGTACTAAAGTATCAACCACAAGCAGCCATTTGATCTGACCTCACCTTTGCGCGGTGCCGTGGTTAAGTCACTTCCTCCCTCACTTGGGGTGTCCAGGTCACAGAAGTTGTAGGAGCGGTCAGATGGACATGTCCAGGTGCCATTGCAGGAGCACTGGCACAAAAACTCGGTGCATCCCCGCCTTTGAGTGAACGCTGATCGGGGACGGATCGTCTGCCCATCCACCATGCAAGGCCTGCATGTGGTCATATGCGCTGCGGCTGCATCACTGGGGCTGGCGTCAGGTTTCACCAAGTCGTTTCTGGCCTCTGGTTGGGAATCGCAGAGGTTGCGTGATCTCTCTGGTGGACACTCAGCCTGCCCGTTGCAGTCGCAGTGACAGCTGAACTCCCAGCAGCCCTGGTGGTGCGTGAAGGGTGCACCCCCTGGGTAGGTTTTGTTGTCCACCCGACACTCACGACAACCATCTACCCGATAGTCGGCCGAGATGCAGAGGTTGCGTGTGTCGGTAGGAGGGCACTCCCAAGTGCCATTGCAGAAGCAGTCGCACGTGTACAGATGGCAACCCTGCCGGTAGTTGAATTTGGAATTGCCCAGATAGTTTCTGCCGTCCACTGCACAGCTCTGACAGTTATTCATGGAGGCCAGCCTGGCCTGGTAGGCAGCAATTTCTGCCATGGCCTGCTTGCGAGCTGTCATCCCATCCTCTTCTCTCCTCTGACTTCTGGCGTCTTCTTCCTCTTGTCGTCTGACCTCTTGACGCCTCTCCTCTTCCTGCATGGTTTGCACTTGCTCCTGACACACGTCGACAGTGGCGGTCTTCAGGCACGACCAGCTCCCATCACAGGCGCAGTCACACGTGTGCTGCAGACAGCCGTCCCGCAGAAGAAATCTGCTGCGACTGGGATAGGCGGTGCCTCGCACCTCGCAGTCCGTGCAGCTGAACTGGTCTTCAAGTGCGCTTCGGAAGTAGGATGAATCCTTGAGCTCAGCTGTGTACCCATAGCCGTCAGCCACCCCCGTAGCTAAAGCTCCATGTGCACGATCGCCAGTCTCTGCTGGAGGATTAGCCGGCCTCACACAG
Organism: Lanistes nyassanus; assembly: GCA_004794575.1. NCBI lineage: Eukaryota > Metazoa > Mollusca > Gastropoda > Architaenioglossa > Ampullariidae > Lanistes > Lanistes nyassanus. Next base: position 253,152 of record SMGT01014166.1, read on the forward strand.
TAGTTGGTCGGGACTTGTGTAGGGCACATCCAATTTCCATCGCAGCCGCACGTGCACTCGTAGCCATAGCAACCCACGCGCAGGGCAAACTGCACGCTGGGAGGGTACTCGTGACCCTGCAGCACGCAGCTGCGGCAGCGGCCGCTGACAGGACCGTACTGTGGTGGACACATCTCCGACGATGCCAGCTGCACGGAGCAGCGCAGCAGACCTGAACAGTCGCAGTAGCAGGTGATGTAGTAGCAGTCCTTGACATACTCGAAGCTGCCACGGTAGGAGCGGCCGTTGGCGAAGCAGGTGGCGCAGTTCTTGTCCTCCGCGATGTCCCTGGGGTTCCCGTCAGAAGCTGGATTTTGCACCATTGGCACCATCTGGAATTGCGTCTTTTGCTGTCCGTGGGTCACCGGCTGAGCCTCATCCACTGGTGGGTTCTGTGGAAGGACGACCGCTGGGATGAACATGCCGCCACTGCCGCATGTTGTGCAGCCTCCTGTTGACGAAGAACTGTAGTACGTCTGGAAGGTACTGTACACGCGGCCAGGTCTGGCTGGGAGGTTGTGACCGGTGGGGTACACTGCAGCTGGTATGGCGTATGGGTACATGGCGCCTCCGACGGGGGTAGACACTGCTGTGCAGCCAGGGATGGGTGTTCTACCCTGACACTGGTGCGTGCCATCGCAGCCACATGTGCAAGACAGTTCGTCGCATCCCTCACGCATAGTGAAGCTCATGTTTCCCGGGAACACGTAGCCTTGTACGTAACAGTTCCCACACAATCCGCCAGGCCGGCCAGCCACCTGTCCGGTCAGAACTCCCGCGGAAATGCCACCAGGGGCTTCTTCCCCTTCCTCTGGCTTGCAATTTGGATCCATGGTCAGCCGGCAGCGGTAGGAGCCGCTGCACAAGCACGAACACTTGTAGATGACGCAGCCCCGCCTCCAGTCGAACATGGCGCCAGCATGGTACACCTTGCTGTCCACCTGGCAAGGCGTGCATGTGCCGTCTGCTGCTGCAGCACCCGATGACTCGTATCCCGCCTCACCTGTCACAGAAAAGCTGCTACTTTGCTTCCGCAGAACGCCGGTATCGGCTGCTGAACTGCCGCCGGATGAGGAAGACGATGAGGAAGATGAAGCCTGTGACACTGAATAATACTGAGATTGTCGGGCATCTTGGCCTTGAGACTGGTCGTACTGGCTACCTTGACCCTCCACCCCTTGTCCCCTGTAAACAGTCTGATAGCCGTAGTGCTGTGCTTGCTGACCTCTGCTTTGGACACCTTGACCTGCAGCAGTGTGTCCTTGATCCTGTCTGCCCGCTTGCTGTTCGGTCTGGTAGTCAGTCTTTGTGTACGCGACCTTTGCCGAACTTCTGTCGTCTGTCGGTCCCAGTGATTGTCTGGCATCATACTGGCCATAGCTCTCTTGGCCAGTTTGCGATCTGCTGAGCTGGTCGTAACCTTCCTGGCTTCTGTCCACGTAGTAACCACGTACATTTAGTTGCTGCTGCTGCTGCTGCTGTTGTTGCTGGTGGTGCTTCTTTTGCTGTTGCTGCTGCTGTTGCTGTAACTGTTGCTGGTACTGTTGTTGCTGGTACTGTTGTTGCTGGTACTGTTGTTGCTGGTACTGTTGTTGTTGTTGCTGCTGCTGCTGTTGTTGCTGTGCGTTGCTGTCAGTGCCATGCTGCTGGCGAGACTCTCTGGAACCAGTCAGAATGGAGGTGTTGGCTTCTGCTGCTCCCACGACCCGGATGATCGTCCTCCCGTACCTCTGGTCTGGACTGAGACCCGCCGTCGCTGCAGCTTCCGCGCTGCTGGCAGAGGCTGTCCCCTGGGACCTCGACTGACTCCTGCTGTCCGTGCTATGATCCTGCAGCGTTTTGCTGGACGATGAAGCTGTGGCTGACGACACTCTGCGGGAGTCCGAGGATGCCTGGCTTGACGAGGCGCCGTTCGGTTTGCCGTTGGAGCAGATTTCGACCGCTTCTTCCCGAGGGCATCGCCACGCGCCGTTGCACCTGCAGTAGCACGTGAAGCGCTTGCAAGACTTCTCGATCATGAACTGGGACTCGGGCTGGTAGGGCTTTCCATCTACTCGGCACGGCCTGCACGTGACGTTAGCCTTGGCAGTCGACCTGGTGTCGGAGTTCAGGTTGGACTCGGCCACCGAGGATCCTTGAGCAGTGCTGGCTGTCCTCTGCCTGACGGTGGACGACAGTGTTTCCTGTCGCTGCTGCTGCTGTTGTTGTTGCTGTTGCTGTTGCTGCTGCTGCTGCTGCTGCTGCTGCTGTTGGCCTGACGACGATGATGACGATACAGAGGAGACCGAGGAAACTGAAGCTGCCGACGACAGCCGAGAGATTTCCGCTGTTCCGGCGCTGTCGTCGCCTTTGCAGACGTTTCTGGTGTCGGTGTGGTTGCATGTCCATCGCCCTTCGCAGTTGCAGTCGCAGCCGAACTGGAAGCAGCCGCGCGTCAGGAGGAAGGAGGAGCGGCCCGGGAAGACGTACGAGGAGACTCGACAGCTCTGGCACGTCTGCGCGCGCAGCACGGGGTCGTCGCGCCGCTCGCACAGGTTGCGCGTGCGCTCGGCCGGGCAGTTCCAGCTTCCGTCGCACTCGCAGCCGCAGTAGAACTGGTAGCAGCCGCGCCGCAGCGTGAAGTTCTTGCCGGGCTGGAAGCGCTCGGCGTCCGTCACCACGCACGTGCGGCACTGCGGCTGCGACGGGCGCTGGGAGGGTTGCGTCAGGGGCGAGCCATCCGCATTGCAGACCCGGCGGGCTTTTTCGCCCGGACAGTTCCAGCTGCCGTCGCAGTTGCACCTGCAGTTGTAGTGAATGCAGTCGCGAACCATCTGGAAGTCGGACTCGCCACGGAACGCGCCCGCCTGGCCTTCTACCTGGCACACTCGACAGCCTCCTGGCACCTGGGGATCAGGGTTGTTAAACGCGGATGTTGTGGGTAACAAACAATAAAAACACGTTTACACATATATGCACGCACAGAGAACGTAACATGAACAATGTGTGACGGCCATTCTCTCTCACACACATACTCTCTCACACACACGCACGCACGCACTCACACACACATGCATAGGTGTTTGAGCAGATGTCACATGTGTGCACTGACAAGCAGAAACACAGCTACTCCAATGTACTAGTCGTGTTTGCGAAGTTCCTCCTCTTCAAAATAAAGTTTTTAATCAAAGTATTTTCTTTACGTGTGATACAGACCTCACCAATGCACACGTTGCGAGCCGTTTTGCCTGGGCACTCCCAACTACCGTTGCAATGGCACATGCACTGGTAATGGATGCAGCCTTCGACAAGCGGGAACTCACGCCCACCCCGGTAGGTTTCGTTTTCTGACACCCGGCATACCCGACATGCACCGGGTACCTGAGTGGGAAAATATGGAGAGCCTTAGGCTTGTAGGCATAATGAGAAGTTAAGAAAGGAACTGAGAAAACAATGAGAAAGAAAGAAAGAAAGAAAGAAAGAAAGAAAGAAAGAAAGAAAGAAAGAAAGAAAGAAAGAAAGAAGGAAAGAAAGAACCAAAATACCGCATAGTCTGCAGACTGCAGCTAATATATATGACTATTGGACTGCATAAGAACTCTATGGTGACAGACAGACAGACAGACAGACAGACAGACAGACAGACAGACAGACAGACAGACAGACAGACAGAGATGTTGCTCTGCAATGAAGCAAATGCACGACTGATGTCCAGAATCAAATAATCAAAGGGGCCGTTGAAGTGGACAAGGAGATTAACAGTATCTGATGATGTTCCACACGTACAGCTGTTCATTTACTCCTTTTTGTAAGGGCCCAGTCTACATTTACTCACCCCCCCCCCCCCCCCCCCCCCCCCCCCCCCCCCCCCCCCCCCCCCCCC
>SMGT01014166.1:265195-280339 GCA_004794575.1 Lanistes nyassanus
CTACCGTACCAACAGCTTTACTGCAATACACCAATGCGACACGTGACTGACAACAGAGCACCAATTCTGGTCACTATTTTACAGCAGTACACAGATACGAGAAGCGACCGTTACAGAGCACCAACTCTGGTCACTACCGTACCAACAGCTTTACTGCAATACACCAATGCGACACGTGACTGATGACCGAGCACCAAATCTTGTCGCTACCGACACTATAGCTATTCAGAGACCCACAAAATAAGCTACGCCACTGCTTCAGCCACGCTACACTCAGTCCCGTCTACTGGCACACTTGCCCAATCACTAGCTATGACATCTCCTGTCTCCGGCAGGATAAAAACACTTATCTTACATCAACGCGAGTCCCCGACTCTAAGATAAGTTCAAGGTAAGAGCAGACCTTACTTATAAGGCACGTCCAGTGGTCTCTTTCCGTCTCAGTCCGTCGAGGCGGTCAGCAGATTACACTCGTAACTGCAAGAGACCTGGAGTCTTCCTTTTGGCAGGATGGCGACTGAGGTCCGTAGGCTAGCACGTGGTCGCTTCACTGGGTCTCTTCCTAGGTGCACGTCCCTCTCTGTATGCTGTGTCGGTACCCTTGGCGCTCTGTCTGTGTGACCCTCTGTCTGTCTAACATTTTTTTCCTCCTTATGTAGTAAGCGTTCTGAGGCACTACCCTCAAGTAAACCGGTTCTAGCCAGACTAGGGAGAGCAGGGCGACTTCCATGACCAATGGCGTAGCATTACCCCTACCTAAGTGTTCAGAAAGGGCGGAGCGATTAACCTGGTGATGACGTATCTCTCCCCTGCTAGCTTACAAAGGGAGGAGCTAAAAGGCTTACCTAGGAGTGACAGGTAATAGCCTAGGGTGACATGTGACATCTGTCTTCTCTTGTGCGTATCAGTTTTCTCTGCTGTTTTTTTTAAATCAATATTGTTTTTACTTTGTTATTTTGTACTAAATGTTTAGATTTATGTTTTTAATGTACTCTATGTTATTGTATTTGTCAGGCTAAAAGGCCTCCAGGGCTTATAACAAACAACAGAACAGGATAGAAAGTATGTCGGTGAGTGTACTGATATCGATTGCATGAAAACGTTTTCGAACCTGCCCAACTTTGGTTGGGTCTACCCCTCCATTTTCAAGCTAGATTCAAGCTAGACTCGCACTATGCCAGTCTAGACCAAGCTGAGAATGTCGTTAGGCTTGTATGGTTTATAATACATAATATGTACAGATAATAACCCTCGCCATAGATACTACGTAAAAAGTCATTTTAATTTGACTGTAAACTGCCGTGGAAGAAAAGTCTCTATAAACTTGAGTTGTAAATATGTCTACTAAGGGCCCCTAGAGGAAGTTCGTTAGAGAGTATACCTGTTTATAACCACCTGTGTTGTTTAACAACTTACCGGAGCGGGGGTGGTTGCAGATTTGCAGGTGTCTTCTGCATACTGCTCTGGACAGTCCCAGGAGCCATCACAGCGACAGCGGCAGTACCTGTACCGCCTGCACGGCTCTTCCAGCTCAAAGTAGGTCTCCCCGCGAACGACCTTGCCCTTGGCGTTGCACGACCTGCACGTGCGCGTCGGCCCCACGGCCCGCTCTCCTTCGCACGTGTTGACAGCGCGCTCTTTGGGACAGGTCCAGGTGCCGTTGCAGTAGCAGATGCAGCCTCGGTGCTTGATGCAGCCGTCCTGGATGTCGAAGTACGAATTGCCTTCAAACCTGCAACATCGCAGGGCGCCGCCTGAAGTGCTCCGCTTGATTCATGCATTAGGAGTTTTGTGGCGCTGCAGCACACTCAACGGCTTGTCTTTTTCGCTTGGAGTTTTGTTTTTTCGGGGAGGGGGGGGGAAGAGGGGTGTCAGCTTTTGTATTATTCTTTTCCCCACAACCTTTAGCAGTGACGTCAGAACTGCTTGTAATATCTTGTCTTACATTTCTTTCAACTATGAGCAATTAAATGTATATTTAGCAATAATCGACCTGGGGTTTCTATTGGTAAAGCTAAGTTTAAAAAAAACTACACAAATTAGCAGTGCATGATTGGAAAGTGAGAGAAACAGTAAAGTGGTATCGTGGAGATTCTTAAAATAAACATTGATCAAATGTAAGCCGAGTAATAGCGGGCATCTAAATCATTCAACATGGATCTGATTTCTGTAACAGTGAAAGGTGGCCGGTAGTAAGTTCAGAGACAGTATTCCCATCTTACAGGAGACCACACAACAAAGAGAAAAGCCGAAGGCCGGGTTGCATGGTCGTTCTCACCTTCTGTCCATACATACAAGTGGAAGTTAAACACACTGGGCGAAAGGGCCTTACGACTGATCTTATGACCGAAAGTGCAGATGCGAACGCTCATGCAGGCCAACCCATAGGCTTTAGCAATGGCAGCTGCAATAATACAATGATCCAAGAAACTCGAGGACCCTACTGTTGGCCAAGGGCTTGACAACGCTGGCAGCGGGGCCGCGACAGCTGCTCCCGGGAAACACCTCCTTCACCTCCCTCCTTGCAGATGTCGATAGTGTACCTGTATGCAGACGGCAGTACATCTCAGTATAGGGGTCGCTAGTGTTACTTACGTCGTTAGCTATGTCGTTAGTATTCTCTTTAATTACGTATGCCGCTAGTGCGAAGTCATTACCTATGTCATTAATTAGTGTTGTCTTTCACCACGCATCCCGGTAGTAGTAAGCCATTACGCATGTCGTTAGTGTTGTCACTGATTACGTCTGTCGTAGTGTTACGTTAGAAGGGTTGTATCCACAGCAGGAAACCTTTACAGATTATGGTTAACCCACCCAAGCCCTCGGTACGACTAAAGAGTTCAAAACGGCAGAAATGGGAAATTAAAAAAATATACTTTTCAAGACGAAACACTACAATATGCTAATGTGCGATTTCTGTAGTATCCAGTCTATGTACGAATGCTTGTATTGACTTTAAGCTACAGTACCTGGCTGGACAACTGTAGGAGCCGTCACAGTTGCAAATACATCTATAGCGGCTGCAGTTCTCGTCGTATTCAAAACGGGAATGGCCTCTGAAGGATTTGCCGTTTACTTCGCAAGGTTTGCACCCTTGTAGGGAAAAATAGTTTTGGAGTGGAGAAGTCTCGGTTATGGCATGATGTACTAGGGCATGCATGCATAGTGGGGGAGAAATAAAACAAATAGAGCGAAAACTTTATTGCCGAAGCCTCTGGCCCATTACAATGTATAAAACAGTATTAACACAGTAAAAAGAAACATAGATATTACAAACGGTTCAGCTGAGCAAATGAAATTAAACTTTCGTGTTGAAAAAGATTGCGGTTGCACAGTAAACAGTCATCACGCCACTTACCTTTGTCTGCCGACAATCGTTGGGAGGAGGAAGAACAGAAAGGAAGGAAAGGAGGAAAGGATATAGATTTACCCCACGAAGTACAAATACGTATTACTTCCCACACTATAGCCCTAGTGTACGAGAGGACGGGACCTTTAATTTTGTTCCCCCATCTCCTTACTCATCGAAAAAAGCTGCTCAAAGTAAGCGCGCTGCTCTGTGTCCGACGCCATGACAGATGCCTTGTCCAGTTCCGACACGGCCTGGGATGTCCTCGATGCTTCTCTTGTCCGACTCGCTGCACTGACGTCAGAGGCAGAGGCTGTCCTGGCTGCAGACGCCGACGCGGACGTATTTTGTGACCTCTCGTCATTCTGAGTGCGGACCTCGTCCCGAGAACCTCTGAATGACACAGGCCATCCAGACATGTCCGAAACTCAGTTTCATTAAAGCACATTGATAAAATACAAGCCGAGTAATCGCGGGTATCTAAAACAGCCAAGCCGGGACAGCAGCGTTTAACAACTATATGCGAGAAACATATATAAACAAAAGAACAAGAAATATTCTGAACCCGAAATAGCTGTGTAATACTAGAAAAGTGTTTAAGCTAAATTAACAGGGCTTTAAATCCACTCTGTAAATTTTTTTTTTCAAAAATTTTGTTTATACCCGCAAGGTGTGTGCAGTTTGTAAATAAAAAGGTTGTAAGATAATGTTCTTGTAAGGTTTTTTTTTATAGTTTTACTCTCCCCTTCCCTGTCAGAATATCTTATGTTATTCGATGCTTGAAGAAACTAAATTCAATTCAAGTAACTAATATGAGGTTTTATGTAAACGCGTAAGCAGAGTTGACTGACACATCTAGTTAAGCAGAGACCCTGTTGTCTGCTCGATTATACCAAATGTATGTTATACTCCCGGTCAAGCAACATCCCAGCTCACCTGGGCTTGGTTTTACAAGTGCTACAAGAGGAAAGTCAACTATTTCTGTGGTCTTAGAAAGTACGTCACACAGCAGAAAGGAAGTCAAAATCGAGAATGAAGATAGCCTTTTAGCAACAACGATGAACACAACAGTTATAATTAACTTATTCAAGTTTGTCTGAAATGATTAAACTAACGTGAAAATATGATTTCGATTATATTGAACGTTTGTTGCCAAGTAAATCCCTCGTCGTGTCTAAAACGAGCTTGATCGTGGAGTCGACGAACCGGCCCCTGTTCTCACCTGACAGTGCTTACCTCAAGAGAGTTGAATTGGCACGAGATTCTTCGTTCCTGGCGTTCACCAGCTGGGCTTGGCTGGTCTGATGGGCTTGACCATGACTGGCTTGTTGGTTCTGGACTTGGCTCACCTGTCGGGATGCGCTCGCTTGGCCTTTGCTCACCTGGCTGGCAGAGTCTTGCTGGCGCTCGCTCTGCGAAGAGACGACCCTGCTACCACCAGCACTGCTGCCGCCGCCGACAGCCTGCCCATGACCGGACAGCACTGCTGCTCTCTGCTGACTACCTGCTTCCGCGTCGTAGTGGTAGCTGGACTCCGACGAACTACTACTTCCGCTGGCAGCGTGGAAACTGGAACCAGACTGAAAATAGCTGCTGCTGCTTCTGCTACTGTTGCTCGCCTCGTGGGAACGTTCAGAAACGGATTCCTCCTGACCCCCTTCCGTTTGAAAAACCTTTCCAGCCTTTTCCGCCGCCACTTGCTGCAGCTTCGCTAGGAGATCCTCTTGCGGTGCCGAGAGGCGCTCGCCATTTTCTGACCCAACCTTCGACCCAGAGACTCTGGTGTAGGTGGAATGAGACAGTTCACCAGATTCCTCGCTCCTGGAGAAAGAGGCTGACTTCTTCTCGCCTGTTTCGTAGGTGACGGAGGTGGATTCTGAAAAAGAAACGGTATCCAAATCGAGGCTGTGCTGACCAAGCTTGCTGAAGACAGGGCCATGCACGGGTATGGGTGCACTTGTGCAGCAGTTGACAAACATATTCACCACTGTCATTGCTGACTCTTAACTTTTCCATTTCTATTAAAGGGAGAGAAACTGTGTCGCACATTCTTAAGAGAACCTCCTGCACGCGTTCATTTATGTACATTTACGAATGGGCTCGTTTGTGCATTATAAAAAAGCTTAATAATTACAATTTTCCTAAATATCTATAACCTATGCGTATATTTGTGTACGTACTTATGTATGTGTGTTTGTGTATACGTTACAATGAGGCTTACTATATTACAAGGTTGTTGCGTGCAATTGTTTTAAATGAAGTTAATTAAACTAAAAACTTGAGGATAGTCCTTTTTAAAATTAAAACAATAATAATTTAACATTTTAATTTGTCTACACTTACCTGTCACTGTCAACAGAATCGCAAGGAAAATGGCGGCTCTGAGAGCCTGAAAGCACAGAAATCGACAGTCAATGATGTGATTCTTATACGTCCTATGTCTAGTGCTTTTTTTTGCATGGTTCACAATTTTTAATTGATATGGGCGATTTCTTGACTTAGTTCTAATGTTCTGTGGTTTCTTTTGCAGGTTCTGAAGTGTCTATCAAAGCGATTCCTTTGCTAGAAACATGTAACCTGACTTGCTTATACTTTTAGTCGAAGCACATCGAGAGAGTTAGTATTTGTGGCATCAAATAATAAGTTTACTTTTTTGCTAAAAGGTGCCACAGATAAGACGAACAAGTCTAAAATTGCTTGTGCTAATATTCTATAAGAACTGCTCGTCAGGCCGTGGATAATCCGAAAACATGACAAAACTAAAGCACATCGACACAATGTATAAATGGGCACATTCGCTAAGTACCACCAGGTAAATATGGATCATCACACAGCGAAACATTTTTGATTTAGTAGACATGTCTACGTGTACAGACAGAACGTTGATCACACAGGTATACACGCGTCTAAAAGCTTTTGCGAGCATTTTCTGGGTCTGTTTGTAGTTTGGCTATCATTCGTCACTTCACTCTGAACGGGAAGTGGGGGGGGGGGCTGTGAAGAGTCGGGCGGAAAAAAGCAACAGGTCTTTCTTTCCCCTTGTTGATTTGTTCTGTTGCTGCTGCCTGTACTGCATCATCTGGAAAAACACGTACGCGACTGCACCTCATCGCTCAACTGGCCCACGACGACTTGTTCGTTTTGCAACGCACAACATGAATCTGCTTTCAACCCCCTTTCCCGTTTCCCAGCTGTTCGCCTGTTTCCAAATAGCAGCTGAACAGAAAACGTAGGCCTATCTCACGCTGCTTCCTCGCAAACTGCGGTTCTCTCTGTTTTCTTTCCTTTGCTTCCAGGCAACTGTTCCCACCGCCCCCACCCCCCAGATCGCCATCCATATTTCCACTCCCCTCCTTGTCTTCCCATCCGTCCTGTCAGGACTGGGAATCGTGAAGAATGATTTTAGGTATTGCATTCGTTCCCTCCCCTTCCACCACCAGTCTTACTCTTTTTTCCCCTCCCTCTGTGCTGGGGGTGGGGTGGGTGGTTGGGAAAGCTTGTCGCTGATCAGCCCTTTCTGAGCTTCGCATCCCTCACATCCCCTAGTTTTTCTTTTCTGTTCCTTTCTTCTTTCGTTTTCTTTTTTCATTACATTTTCTTACTTTTTGTTTTTGTTTTTCTTTTTTCTTTCTAGTCTTTTTCACCTAACTGCAGGCTGAAGGTAGGAACGTTATCGCTTGTGCACACCGACGTGACTGCAGGCTGACGATAAATAACTATCATATGATAGAGGCTGAGATATGAGATATGATAGGCTGATATATAGAGGCTGACGATAAATAACTATCATATGATAGAGGCTGAGATATGAGATATGATAGGCTGATATATAGAGGCTGATGATAAATAACTATGCGCGTTCTTTTAAATGACTTTCCTTTCCCTTTAGTTTTGAATAATGAAAGAATGATAGTAGTTGGTGACAGATAATAGCGTGACCCATACCGGCAATTTCTTTAAAATGTTCACAAACGTACCCACCCTGTGGAGGAAAATCACGTGTTTGGAAGAGCGTTTGAATTTTTTTTCGCAACTGAGTGAGTTTACAGATTAAGGTATTTGGAAATATCCACGTTTGTGACTATCAAGACTCAGTTTACATGCAGCCGATGTGATGATACCATAGCAGCAAGCAAATTTTACTGTTGACCTCGGAGTTTGTTGGGGTTTTTTTTTTTTGCGCGATGACGTTGATAGATGGAGTGTCTTGGCAGCAAACGGAGAGCTCGGTTCGCTGCCACTAAGAGACCACAGGCCATGAGAAAATTCCGCAGACTGGGCCACTGACAGTGGGGAGTAGCGGCCGCATCTAGGCACGAGCGTCACGTGATACGCCTAAAGTGCGAGCAGCCATCTTCGGCACCTCGTCCTTCTCTCGTTTTGTTACTTTAGTCTCAACGTCCGCTTTCTGACATGCGCAGTAAGTAAGAGATGGCCAACAAACCGGAAGTGGTGCCGCCGGCACTCACCGGCACTCACTAGCATAGAACTCGTGTGGCACAATTAGGTCTATAACAGTAGAATAAATAGCGCGTAATTATTGTTCGTATTCCTGTCACCCTTAACAATTGAACCGATACAAGCATTTAGTATAGTTGCTAAACTCCAGTTATAAAGATCTAAGAGTCTCCTTCCGAATTTTTAAAATTTAATTTGAAGGTTACCAACGAACGAGAACACATCGAAAAAAAAACCCCGCTTGGTGCGGACAACACCATGAAAAACAATAACAAGCTTTGAAACCATAGATAACAGCAACAACACAATATATGTGCCATTGAGGTGGTGGTATAAAGTTCGATAAAGTTCTGTCACTGCATGTTTTTCTAAGGTTTTCTAGCAGCGCTCGTTCATTTATAGCATTAGTGGTGTTTGAATGTACTAAATGAAAAAGGACTCTAATGACATGCTATTTGCGTTCTGCCGACAGGCTGCTTAAATCGAAACAAGGGCCGCAGCCAAAATGTAACAGGAGAAGGGGCTCCCGTTCTTTACATATGTCCAATCGATTAAAACAAGTGCACTGTTTAATCACTGGTAATAAATACTTCGTAACCCTGCTTAAAAAGGGAATATATTATGATTGCAGATAAGGGAGATTTCGGCTATTTGTGATTGCATGAATTGCAGAACTGTAACAGTATATTAGCCTTTGGAAAACGTTTAGTGCCATCCCTAGAACAGCACCTAATCAACCCTAAGTAGAAATTGCAGAAGTGGAAGAAGAGCTACTTAAGCAGGGTCGACTCTGACATAGGGAAAAAGCAAAATAATAACGCCTTTAATTGTTTGGCATGAACGCCGTCGGCAACAGCTGTCACAGCAGTCCACTGTTCACGCGTTCACGTACACACACACCCACTCACTCGCAAATATTTTCCCACACTCGAAAACACTCGCAGGAAAATCAATGCACCGCGTATGCACAGCTAGCAAAAGTTACAAACACACATGCTGGTCATGTACTTACTGACTTACACAGTCATAAGACTATGATCGAAAGAGCATATGGCGTGAAGAATTTAACTGAGCACAGATCGACGGACTTTAAACAAAACTCTGATAGCTGATGGGCATTAAGAGGCTCATTGTTCGCGAGCAATGGAGTCATCATGCAGTGTTACTGCACTCGAATTGGTGATTATAGAATGCATTGTAAGAAACACTTCAAAAAGGAGGGAGGGAAAATGGGTGGAATAGAAAGAAAGAAAGAAAGACTTGGAAAAAGAAAAGCGAAAGAAAACAGAACAGAAAAATAGCTGGAAAAGCGTCGGACATATAAGTAGATAAACTAGTAATTGACTGAATAAAAGCAGCAGAATGAACCGCGTTTATTCGTCAGATCAAAAGAAATGACAAACATGAGGTCAGAAGATTGCAGTGGACGTCGGATCAGGAGTTTTTGGTCTTACTGGCATGAGGCTTAACCAGCATCAAGTCAGAAAACTGTGCTGGTTGTTAGATCAGCATATAGTACCATGGAAAAACTGTGCTGGTTGTTAGATCAGCATATAGTACCATGGAAAAACTGCGCTGGTTGTTAGATCAGCATATAGTACCATGGAAAAACTGTGCTGGTTGTTAGATCAGCATATAGTACCATGGAAAAACTGTGCTGGTTGTTAGATCAGCATATAGTACCATGGAAAAACTGTGGTGGACATGAGATAGAAGGCATAGAAGAATATCACAATGTTTAACCAGCATTAAATCCAAACCTGTGGTGGACTTTACACCAGAAAGTTCTGATTTTACTCCTAATCAAAACTTCGGTGGACGTTGGTCAGATGGTACTGGCGTAACCATAAGGCTTAACCAGCATCAAGTCGTAAGACTGTGATGAACGTCAGATAAGACGGTATTACTATTAGCACAATGGAAATCTGTGGACATGAGATCAGAAGGTACAGGTATTGCCAGAAGCCTTAACCGGCATAAAGTCAGCACACTGTAATGGACGCCAGATCAGAAGGTGCTATCAGAAAGCATGGTCAAAACGTGAGGACCAAAAGGCACCGAACACCTGTTACAGAATTACTCACCTGTATTCCCTGAGCAGATCCTCCCTTCAAACGTCGTCGGTTAGTCATGGTTTTCGCCACCGTTGCTCGGTCTTTCGCCTCCAGGTGCAGCCTGAACTCGCGACAGACTGCTTAGTGGGGATGCTGTACTGGCAGGTTCCCACTATCTCGCGGAAACCTGCAGCCAAGAGAAACTACAGACGGAACTAAAAACACGCTGAGCAGCGCAAAGCCCAAAGCCGCACCACACAGGCCGGTTCAGCACACCTCCATAGGTTTACGAACCGTCGGTGGCCTTCGCACAAAGCAGCTGTGGCCGTGGCTGGAGAAACAGAAGCGAGCTCACCATCGTACCAGAGAGCTCTGGCACACTGAGTGCTGACGGGCGGAAAGAAGCCAGTAAGTACTTGCGGGAGGGGAGGTGGGGACAGACGAGAGGCGGTCTGCGGCTTGTTGTGACGATTGCGTAAATGAAGGGTCTTGACCTCCCTATCACGGCCCAGCAGAAGGCACTTCACAGGGAACGGGCTGAAGTGTGCGCGAGCGCGCATGCGTGAAACTCAAGAGAGACCAAGATCGAATGGGACATACCCACACGCACGCACACACGCGCGCGCACAACATACAGAGAGAGACGGAGAGAGAGAGAGAGAGAGATGTACAGGGAGAAAATAGATCGAGAGAGAGAGAGCCCGGGAAGGGGAAGACAAAAAGAAGAAGGTATGAAAGGAGGAGGAGGAGAGAGAAATAAAGAAGATGGAGATGAAGAGAAGCAGGTGGATGGGGAGGGAAGCATCGCTGAGAGGAAAACAAGGAAGAGATGGGTAGGAAAGGAGGGGGAATGGGGGGGGAGAGATGTTCCTACGCACTGCTGTTTGTAACAGGTCCTGAATAATGACTGTGTGAATGCACGTGCACAGTCATGTGACTTCATACGCCAGGGAGCAGCTCGCAGTTGCCAGTTGGATTCTCTCTAGAGTTCGAGCCCAGAGAGCGTCGACTGTCTTAACTGCTTTTCCGTACACTAGGTTGCCCTGAATACCTTCTCATAATGACTTTTATAGACATTTTAATGTAAGGATAGAAAATGAAAATTCTGACGCAGCCCAACCCAGATGTCAGTCTTCTTTGAAACAATGCTGCTTTTGTTTACTGTACTTTTCCACCAGGGTAAACAGCTCAGGTCTTGCCCTTTTGGCACAGGTCACACTTGGTGGTAGTGACCTCTTAGGTAGTAGGACTATAACAGCCTTGTTCGGGCCCGGAAGCACCATCCTGAACCCGTTCCTAATAGGTTAGTCTTGACCTTTTCTCTCTCACACGGGCACCGTCTGCCGTTAGGAAAGTGAAGGTCAGTTAGATAAGGCCGGCAGGGCAAGCCACCGTCTGGCTTTCGGAAATGACCTCTTATGTGTCTGACCCATTTTAGGCCAGAGCGAAGTGTAAGCAGCGATTCGCAGACAGGACAGGAAGGATATTGGATACGCTGGAAATTGTTCTGTCGGCAATTAAGCCAGCGATGTTCTACCACGATCTTGCGTGCGGTCGGCAGCAACTTGATGGAAGTTGAATCAACAGGAAATGTCGTGCACCAGTGATCAGTGATTCATGATCAAAGCAAATATTCCGTGTTGTTGTGTGATATATCCCATACAGTGTTCTGTTAGTCTACGGTCACAGCCCAGAAGGTGATAAGCGTCAAAAGTCCACATACCCAAACTCCTATTATATAACTAAAAGAAGACAGGTGAAGAAAGAAAGAAACAGGAAGGAAGGAAGGAAGGAAAGAAATAAGAAAGAAAGGAAATAAGGCCTTAAAGGGGGAAAAGGCAATGAGGAAGGAAGGAAAGAAAGAAGGAAGGGAGCTTTCTTCATACATGGCAACAACGATAAGGTATTTTTCTGTTCTGTTTGCCCTGTATTGTGTCTGTAAATATTCAGAACCAACACAAGGCTTTCTGACAATGACAGCAAAACATTATAGAGAATATAGTCGAGACATATACAGTGATATATAACACGTGATCAAAAATCTTGAAGCTGCACAAAATACAAAAGGGGAAAAAATACAGTGAGGTGAGAATGTCGTTTCTCCTAAGAGGAGTAAAACTTAAAGCTAAATTTAGTCAACACCATATTTTTTCTTTTGAAAGAAAAGGGTAGATAGTTTATAAAACCCTAACACTATTTTACTAACTGCTGGTACACTAAAAAGGCTCCCTGTCTGTCTGTCGCTAGGTGCGTCGTGCTTATTTGATTAACACCCACTTTGTAGTCAGCTATTGCTGAAGTGAGGAGAAATCGCGGTACGGAGCAACTTTCTGTTCCAGATATGTCTGGCATATTCTGCCGAGTCGGCCGGGTTCAAGAAATTCACGAAATTTACCCTCTCCACATCCTATTTCAGAGGTTCATGGTTCTCAAGCCTTCTCGAAAAACAATCCATCATAAAAAAATATATATTCTGGAAATTGAGAAACGTCTATTGTACCTTGAAAATTCTATTAAAAAAATTAAGAACTGCCCACATAATAATTAAGATTTCTAGGAAGTTCTAACATTTTCAATAACATTTCTACTTTTCTCATAATTTCTTTAGCTTTTGTTACACATGCCCTTGAATACAGAGTATGTTTATGTATGCTCTTGAAGATACTGATTTGTTAACATAAAACTGGTAAACATTACTATTTCCGCAAAAGTGACTGGTGAGGATGTGCATGGTTAATTCATTCTAGAGGGCTGATTCATACACATAATTTGGTGACATAAAACTAGTCACAGATAGTAATCTTAATCAGGTCAAACTCTGCGACCTTGAATGCTCACAGATTATTTTGAATTAAACGAGATGTTCCCTCTGTACAAGCCACTTTATGTACATACAAACAACAACACTGCATCATGTTTAGGGAATTTCTTAAACGTATGAATATGCATTCTATAGTGGCCGAATCTGGCCCTGCATAATTATGGCAACGCATTCGTCAGGTTGTGAGAAAGTCCTTTAGGAAGATTTGCAGAGATTGCCGCCATTTTTCAGCTGTTTCACCTGTATTCCGACATCTGCCACGATCAGCCTCCCGTCCGTTATGTATTGATTTGTTTATCCGCGTACACCTATAAAACCCCGGTCCCTGAGCTGCCCACCCCAATCTTTCGTCTATGAAGACAGCAAACCATCCGTCCTTACATCCGTCCACTAGATAGAAAAAAAAAACTTGTTAAAATGAAGACAGGGAGAGGAAGATTGATGGAATATCACGAACACATTAAAAATTCAGTTTCGCCGCAGTCAGGTCACGTTTTGGTGTATTATATAAGAAAAACCCGCCGTAGCATTGTGCTTCTTTTGTACTTTCCGCCCAGCGGTGAGTCCGCGAGGTATCCTGCGCACGTCATCGCAAGGTTCCTGTGAGGCTAGAGCGCAGTTTCGCAACATGAGTCGTGAGTATCCACATGAACACGCTGTATCGCCAAACCAGGCTTTCGGAGTCGATGCCATCCGCAGTGTGCGGTTTGGTGCTGTCCGTGATTGCTGAGTCGACTTGACGTTCGAGTGGTTGATTCTTAATTCGCTTACGCAATGCATTATCACTGACTGCAAACCCGTGATTTATTTGGACGCCTGAGACCAGTCAAGCCACATATTTATGGATCAGCAATGCATGGGCGCACAAACTCAAACTAAGGGATTAGATACCTATCCACTGCATCTCCTTCTCTTACCCCTAGCTTCTCTTTGTCGTTCTTTCTTTCGTTCATTCGTTCTTTCAACGTGTTTTCATGGGAAACTAAAGGAAACTATACTATAATAAGTTACGTCGAGGTCAAACAAACCTCCACTGTAAACAACAAACAAACAAACAAACAACAACAACGTTCAGATACTCGATAATACAGATGTCTAGTACCTGCAAGTTATTATTAAAGTGTACTGGGCAATTTTTGTTTAAAAACTGTTAATCAATTTTGTTAGGGTTACCCAGAAGACAAAATTGATCTCCATGCGGACTACCATATCGCACTATAAACAACGAATTAAAAAAACGAAATATAAAGAACCCTCATGTAACTATTTTTGGTTTCATTCTGTACACATAGACACATTAGTACTGTAGAAATGTTTACATGAATTTAAAAAGGACAATGAGATCTCCCGAGAGCTCAAAGATTCTGTTTATTAAATGTGTTGTTAGGAAGACGGGTGGGAAAAGTTGTTACCATTATTCCTGAAGTTTGCCAACTATTAACATGCCACAGATATACACATCGAGAGTCAGATGAGCGTTTGTCACAGTGCGAGACTTTTTCGTGTCAAAAGCTGTGCCAGAGACTAGAGAAGTGGGGTCAGGAGTTCGACAGGACGACACCAGAGACAGAGTGACGTTTGAGGAGGCTCTGAACATCGTCGGGGGGTTTGGACTGTACCAGAAGAGACTGGTGATTCTTCTCTGTCTCACCTGCGCCCTCGTATTGATGCAGAACATGTCACCTGTCTTTACCATGAAGATTCCGAAACACAGGTTTGTAACGTTTTGTGGGGTGTGCTAGAATTCTAGGGAAGGAAACACGAGAAACATACGCCTAGTGCAGACCCTCACCTTTTCAACCAAAAGGTACACGACCAGATAACTTTACACATTTATTGAACTATGAACATTAAGAATGAAAGTAGAGGAAAGAATGGTGCAATTGAACAAATACGTAACAGTGCGCGTGTGTGTGTGTGTGTGTGAGCGTGATAGCAACAGTTTGAGACACGAAACAATTGTCTGAACACTGAGTAACACAACTAGCATACAATTAAATTCATATGAGTCAATGTGCTATCGTAACAGGCTACTTGCGGAAAATGTGTTATCCAAAACTCGGAACAGAACAGTTAATCCAAAAAAAAGGAGAATGTTCACATCAGGAAATGATCCGCAGAGGTAGTTCGAACACGGTATGATAGTTGACACGCTGACGCAGTTCGTAGTGAGAAGCAAATGTTCCGACTGACGAGCGCAGATCTGTGAAAGTCTGTAGCAGGGTCAAAGGTGATCTGTGAGACCAGTTGAACAGTGCCAGGAGAACTTGGTAGATGGGCTTGTCTAAAGATGTCAGGAACACTGGTTACGAACCATGTATTGTAATGCTAGTCCGTTGGACCTTGAGGTGACCTTGCTGAACTGACACAAGGTAACGATCAGTTTTTCATAGATTTTTGATCTATGAAAAAAATTCACTTCAACAAGTGAATGGAATCCGCTTGGCTGTACACTCTCAGTC
>SMGT01014166.1:280540-296021 GCA_004794575.1 Lanistes nyassanus
CTCCTCGTCACCTTTTTTAACGAGCTATGATTCCCGAATGAGTTTTGTCGCTACACGAAGTCTACCTTTCCTTCCAGTGACCGAAGAATATTCTCTCTGGAATAGCAACGCGTCCAGTTCTGTAGGAAAAACCGTTGGCAAGATTCGCAAGCTTGCACACACGTCTGACCTCTGTAACTGCTCCTTCCAAAACTCCCTAAGCGTTCCACCTCTGCCCCAAAGTTTTCTCTGTTTCCCTTAACAACACGATTTACACCTTCTCATTGGTTCTTCGAAGCTGATATTTACGCGTTTCTATGAAAGAACGCGTGACGTCTTTCCTTCTATGACTACACAATTTTATGCGTCACTAACGTGTCAATCCTTCAATGAATGAAAGGAAGCTTACTATCAATTCAATGAATGAAAGGAAGTGAGACGATCTTAAAAAAGAATACAACGAACAATACAGCGCTGAAGAAAACCATCCGTAACGTGACAAGGTTACTCCATCTCCTTCTCTCCTTACCCTCGACTCGATCTCCGATTCTCTTGTTTCAACACGAGTTGAAACTATCCTCACCTTACCCACCCGGTGATCGTCTATTCGAAAACATTGGCATCATTAGAAAGAGTATGCAAACCTACTATGGAATTTTAGTTTGTCCTTCTATCTCTCCCTTTTTATATCTTCTTGACTGCCTGCCTGCCTATCTGTCCTTCCGTCTAGTTCTCTAGCATGATTAGTATAAGCAAAGGTATACTTGCAGGTGGCATGCTTTAAAAAAAGTTTCCTGTATCAGGTGCAAGATCCCAGACTACCACAATGACACGTACAAAATTCACAATGAACTGCACGCGTACCTCGTCAATCAAACGATTCCAGTAAATACGAAGGGAGAGTACTCTAAATGCACGGTGTATGAAGCAGACGACAGGAACAAGACTGCTGCGTACAACAGAACCGCCAGAGCTTGCAGCGAATGGGTGTTTGACGAATCGGAGTTTTCCTCTACTTTTGTTGCACACGTGAGCTGGTGAACGATTTCGAAAGCGTGGCTTTTCGGGATTAGGCAAGAAATGAGTCATCCATATCATTTTTCTTGAAGCAGTATTGGAACTTTTCTGTGTGAATTTTTAAAAAATAACAAAACACAAAACTGTTATTACACTTTGACTTTCCTTTTTACATTTCTGTAAAGCTCATTATGTAATTTAATTTAAAAAGCATTTTGTGCAATTTTCCAAATACAATTTCTATGTTTAAGGTTCTGAAAATGTTTTATCAGTAACATTTTTTACTGTTATAATTTTCAGCTGGACCTAGTTTGCGACTATCAGATATATCGTTCTCATTCAACCATGGCTATATCAGCAGGAAAATTCTTTGGGGCCCTAGCAGCCAGTGCATTAGGTGACTAGTAAGTATGGAAGCCATCTAAAAGATAAAAGTACACATGATATAATATGTGGGCATTGTAACGAACTGCTCTCTATGGGATCCGAGCTGTTACTGTCTTCGTGAAGACAGAAAACAGGTGTAAAGTTTTCCCCAATCTGTGGATAAGCTTTAATGGTTTGAACTAATCAGCCAGAACAAAAACAGAAAGATAATCTAGCTCCACACAGCAGATGCATATCAATACTGAGAGAAAAATAGAGAGAGAGAGAGGGGGGAAAGTTAGAGCGAGAGAGAAGCTATGGACCGAGGCAGAGAGAGAGAGAGACAAAAACAAATGGGGAAAACAAACAGTGAGGACAGGAGGAGAGAGAAACTAAACTGCAGTGACATACCTGATCCTTTCTCAAGCCTTTCTTATCTACGAAGGCAGGTAATGTTCTTTTAGGGCTTACGGCTTACAGAAAAGCTTTTCTTATGCGTATAAAGCAATCTCACAGCAGTTTCAGGAGAAAAAAGACGCCTTTTATTTTTATTTAATGGTCTCCCCGAAAAACAGTGACTTTAGATATGCCTTTTATTGCCCAGTCCTTAGCGCGCGCGTGTGTGTATGGGTGGGGGCGTGCTTGGGTGGGTGCGTGCGCGCGCATGTGTGTGTGTGCTGGGGGCGGGGAAGTGCTTGCGTGTACGCGCGCGCGAGAGAGAGTAGCTTTTCCTGTGTGGTTTGAGATTTTAGTTTGAGTCGGCGAATTGACTGCGGAATGTGTCCTGAATACATACTCATTTTAAGTGTTACAGCAATGACACTGAAATATTTTGTGACAATTTGGTGGTAATGACCAGTTTTATGGCTTTTGACAGCTTTGGCAGACGTCGG
The DNA here is from genome assembly GCA_004794575.1 of Lanistes nyassanus. Classification (NCBI taxonomy): domain Eukaryota; kingdom Metazoa; phylum Mollusca; class Gastropoda; order Architaenioglossa; family Ampullariidae; genus Lanistes; species Lanistes nyassanus. The sequence continues at coordinate 282,796 of SMGT01014166.1, forward strand.
GTCTACGCATTCATGGTAATCGCTGTGACGGCAACCGCAATAGCGCTTGTGTTCCCCTCTAACCTAACACTTCTGGTCGCCTTAAGATTCATTATCGGGGCCTCAACCACAGGATGTTACCTCTGCGTCTTTATCATAGGTACGTCACTTCCTGCAGCCCACCCCCACCTTAAAAAAATCTTTTCAGTTCCAGACATTTGTCTCAACCCAGCTTCGTCACAGCAAATTGTTTTCATTTCTCCAGGTACGGAAATAGTGGGCCCGAAACAACGCAGGTGGTTTTCAACTGCAGCGTCGGTTTTCGGAACTCTAGGATCATTCGTTGGTGTGCTGGTAGCGTACCTGACTAGAAACGGCCAGTACTTTCAGGCAGGACTCGCATTTCCCTGTATACCTGTGGTCGTCGGTTATTTGTAAGTAAATAAAAAGAACGTTTCAGTTTGTCCGTCAGGCAGTCAGCACGCGTGCTTGTTCACCTGCTCGTCTGTTTGTCTGACTGTCTGGATGAGTGGGTAGGTGCGTGTTTGGATGAATGGGTGGGTAGATACATGGGATGTTTGCGTCTGTCTTTCTTCTGGATTTTTTTTTAAAACCAAGGGTCAAAATGACCCTCTAGCCTGAAATCTAAGGGTAAAAAAAGCAGGGTCAACCCAAACAGCTTATGGTGTTAATCTGCCAAATGCTAAAACATCTGTGCGTCACTGTGACGCACGGCTTTAAAATCTCTGCGTCATTCTTGAATTTTTGTTCGTAAGTTACTCCCGGTTGTGCGTTATCAGGAGCGAGCTCTGTTTCGTGACTCTGTGCTGTTCCACATCGTGCCATGCCTGTTCGTCCGTCTGAAAGAAGCAACGAAACTTTTCTCTTCGCTTCCAGCTTCATTCCCGAGTCCCCCCGCTGGCTAGCATCCAAAGGTCGACACCAGGAAGCCCAGAAGACCCTCGACGCCATCGCACGTGTCAACGGCGTCGCAGCGGCTCCTAGAATAACGTCTGACAATACTGACTGGAAGGAACCAAAGGAAAAGGCACCCAGTCCTATGGAGCTGTTCCGCATCCCACGCCTTCTTGTGCGTTATAGTCTGCTGTACTTATCCTGGTAAGACAACCGTTGCCTTGTGAGGTACCGATGGCTGGTATACTTAAGCTGGAAAGATAAACCTCAGTCTTGATTTGTACAGCTCTCTATACAGTACACGACCTGTTAAAGCTACGGCAGAGGCTGGCACAACCAAATTAAATGTCTTGTAGCGTAATTTTCCCTGTTCTTAATGTGGTTATGTGCTAATGCCAACCTTGTCTTTTGTGGCACAGACTGCCACGTTCAGCTGGCAAGACTCAACTTGTCTTTTGCCGTGCATTCTGCTGCTTTATGCAAAAGAACCTGTTGTATCTAAGTTTGTAAGACCGAGATATGTTGTGGCTTTGTCCAGTCTACTGTTGTCGCTGATGGTGCTGAACGTTTATGGTGACAAACGTCACTCAAGTTTAATTTATCTTTTATGAACTTGCTTCGCCCGCATAAGGCTTGAGAAGATGAAGCAGTCTTGAATACAATTTCTTATTCCTTTTCCACACCATGTTTATATTATATCTTCTGTCCTCCATTTGCGAAACAGCCCAGAAACATAAACAAAAATATAGACAGATTATAGGAAGCAGGATGAGAACCGAGAACACTTCGCCATTTGGGTGCGTGGAGTTCACTGTTGAACGTCTGACCGCTGTGATGTGACGCAGGATTTTTATCGTCATGTGCATCTACGGCCTGATGTTGAACGTGTCCAACATGAGCGGCAACATCTTCCTGAACTACACCATCCTGTTAGCAGTGGACATCGTTTCACACGTTCTATTCGCCGGTCTTGTGGATCGCGTGGGGAGACGGTCTCTGTTGATGGCCACCTCTGGACTGGGTGGCCTCGCTTGTCTGGCCACATTTCTTCCTGTCGTGCTAGGGGAGAATAATAGTAAGTAGCCCGTGTATTTTTTTTACACGAAATTATCTTAAGTTAATCTTTCCACCCCTTCCCATAACTCTCTTAACTGTTTGATGTTTATCTTAGAGTAAGTTCTGTCACATGTCACCCCTAGGTTACCCTGTTCCCCCTTCCCTCTCTTGACACCTGGTAGGTGGACGCTACGTCATTAGTCAGGGTAGCTGCTCTGCGCCAGCCTAGGCCGGCCAGAACCTGTTTAATCAAGCTTAAGGCGTCAGGATGCATACTACTTAAACACAGGACATAGAGATAGGAGATACACAGAGAGGGAGATGAAGTAGGAAGACCAAGAGAAGCGGACACGTGTAGACCCACGGACCTCTATCCTCGCCATTTTAGCCAGGACTTCGTAGGAGCCGCAGCTAGTACTCACGCTAAATACACTGGGTTGTATTTCGCCGACAAGTCTACAAGACAGACTAGTAAGTGACTGCTACTGTGCCTTATAGGACTGCTCTGCCATAAATATCTTAGAGTCTGGGACTCGGGTTGATTAGGATAGGTGGTTTTATACTGCCGGAGACAGAAGACGTCATAGGCTAGTGGCCGGGCGAACGCCAAGAGGAGCTAGAGGGAAGTGCTGGGTCGTTGCGGTGTCACAAACTTCATTGTTGGGTCGTTGAACAGTTTCAGAGCAGTGTATTGCGGAAAATCAGTTGTTTCAGTAGTGACAAGAGTAGGTGCTCTGTTGTCGGTCATTTATTGTATCAGTGTATAGAGCGGGATCATAGGCCGTGTTGCAGTATGATTTCCCCTCTTGCTTTTGTTTATCTCTATTGTCTGATTCCTCGTGGTATGATGTAATCAGGCAACGTCTTACCCTAGATACAAGCACGGCGATTCTCTGTACATAACCTGTAGAGATATTTGATGTTGTCGAGTCAGTTAGTGTATGAAATATATGTTGAATAACCGTTCGCTGCAGGTGTGTCTTTTACGAGGATGGGGGCTCTTGAGCAAGAAGTGTTATGCCTGTGTGAGACTGAGCGAGCGTGTCAGAGCATGAGAATCTTTTCCCTCGGTAGATTTCTCTAGTTATTCACATCATTTCATAGCGTCGTCACCCTTTGGTGTAGAAACCATTAACCTGAGGCAGTAAAGATTCTGGTGACGATTGCTCAATTAAATCTACATTTACGAGATCACCATAAAAGTTTGTTCAGTAATTCTGGAGAAGTCGAGTCCATGAATTTAAGGCGCGGCCCGTCGTGACAAGTTCCCCTTTGTGAATATAAAGATGAGTGCCTCGTTGAGTCCGCTTGCGCTAATAATTCACCCGGCAGTTCCGTCCCTTGGTGTCTCCCTTGCTCTTTTCTCTTTTCTGCCCATCTGTACCCCTCTCCCTGCCTGTTTCTTCACAAAAAGTCACTTATCAGACGATATAGCAAGGCGCTAAAGGCCATTTAGTCTCGCAAACATCCTGACAACCAGTTTAAAATTAACACGGAGTTTAGTTGCTGTTATGTTTAGTATTATTTCCGATCGGTTGGGTCTGCAGGCTGGATCCTGCGCGCTCTTTCGTTTTGCGGACGCCTGTGCCTGACGTGTGCTTTTAACATCTTATACATTATGTCACCGGAGCTGTTTCCCACAGTGCTCCGCAGTTTTGGACTGGGGTCGTGCTCCATGATCTCGCGACTTGGCTCCTTGTTCTCGCCCTACGTGGCTGATCTGGTGAGTGCAACAGCATCCACGGGCGTAGATAATTGGGTTCAAGTTATGCATAAAAAGTGTGGTAGAAAGGGGAACGTTCAGTCTTTTTGCTTCTTGAAACAAAATATCACCGACGTGCGATAGAAATTAGCCAGTTTATTAAGATAGCCGTCCAATCTAATTATATTTATACAATTTGAAAGTTATCATCTTCATCTTCCTCGTCGTGTTATATCAACAGTCAGACAGTCTGTCTGTCTGTAAGTCCACCGTCTGTTCATCTGTGTGTCTGTGTCCGTCTGTCCGTCTGTCCGCCTGTCATTACTGGGAGACTCAAAGTATCGACGTTTAGATGAGAAACGCACATAGCGAGACCCGTTATATCGACCAGCTTGTGACATAACCAGGGTGCTGTAAAGGTACCCTGCCAGTGGAGATAAAAGAAACGTCTTGAAGATTTTAGATCATGCCATGAATGTGTAAACTAACGCACACACGTACTGGTCTTCGTAAAATGTCAGAACATCTTAGTCTCCGGAAAGTGGGGACAAGCCCTGCCCCAGATTGTGTTTGGTGTAGCTGGCGTACTGACCGCTGTCATGACCTTGGTCCAGCCTGAGACAAAAGGTCAAAGTCTACCTGACACTGTGAAGGATGCTGCAGAGTTCGGCAGGTGAGAAATACACCATTTTTTCCCTAGAAAACAAATCGAACTGAATCAGAGGACCACAAGGCAAAAAGCCCACAATAACATTTTTCAGTTGAAGAGGTATGAGTGGACAGAAAAAGTCAACAGATGACATCAGGAAGTGCAACGCCAACAGAAAATTAGACGGCGGATGATTGTACATAAGCAGGACGTGCATCTGTATGTTTATGTGTGTTTGTAATAACGATGGGCTGGTAGTTAGGTAGGATATCTCTCACACACATATGCATCAGACACCACACGCAAACACACCCGCACGCAGACAAGCACGTACCTCAAGGAAGCACGCACACACACTCTGTCTCGTACACATACGCTCAGTATATTTAACGAGTTCTAAATACAATGGCGATTACGTGTTCCTAGAATAACCCCAGCAAATCTGCTTTTAATTCCATTTCTAAAATTAGTGCTTCTTGTGTGTGTGTGTGTGTGTGTGCGTGCGTGGGTGCGTGCGTGCGCGTACGTCAAAACGTTCAATTTCACAAGGTATATGCATATTTTTTAACAGTTTACAACAACTTACAAGAATTAGTTCTTTAATTTTTGCGAACAATGCTATGAACAAACCTGAATCTGTTGTGTCCTGTCAGATCCAAACCGCTCACAACAAAAGTCGTGGAGCTGAAGGAGTTACAAGCTGCAACTACAAATTGCCCGAGATCAATGTGAGAAACTACAATTTATAAAGAAAGATTAAAGATGGCAGCTGTAGAATAATGAGGTTTACCCAGTGCCTGGCGTTAGGACATAAAAGACTTTGATCAAATGGAGCGCACTTCATTAAAGTTTTCCCCCAGACGAGACCATGTTATTACTGTGTGCGTACGTGTGTACGTATGTAAGGACGAGTGTATTTGTGTGTGCATAGGCCTTTGTGTTTGGATTCATGTGTACACCCGTGTGAGTGAGTGAGAGAGAGAGAGAGAGTGTGTGTGTGTGTGCGTGCTTGCGTGCTTGTGTGTGTGTGTGCATGGGTGTGCGCGTGCTGGCGTCTGCTTGAGCGTATGCCTTATATATTTTCTGTGTCATGTCGGCTTTTCTTGAGAAGATATAAAACAAATATTTTTATTTATTTATTTATATAAATATTTTTTTGTTTGGAAGTGGTTGTTCTGGAAACAAGTGGGCAAGTGGGGGGGGGGAGCTTCAGCCGGAGTTGCACGAGTTGCAGGGACTAGTAGAAGTAATTTCCCCCTTTTTTGTCAGTGTTCTGTTAAAACGAGCGAAATATCTAAACACAAACATACCCCTAAACGGAGAACAGAACATACCACAACATTGAGTCCATAGACGGCTGTCACATTCATCCAAGTCTGAAAAGCTAAGAGTTAAACATTCTTCTACAGTCTGATTTCCTCCATTAAATATGTCACAACCAAAGTTCCAAACATACCCCTAGACGGAGAAGAGAACATACCACAACACTGAGTCCATAGACGGCTGTTACTTTCACCCGAGTCTGAAAAGCTAAGAGTTTTTCTACAGTCTAATTTCCCCCATCAAATATTCAGCTACTCGTATTATGAGTCCAGTCACGATGTCTGAGCTCTCTAACCTGTCTCTGACCTATTGCCCTTTGCCTCGGACGCTTCGCCACATATAAACTTGAAGTATAGCGATTTTACATCAGCCAGGACTAGAAACTCTGAGAAGATGAACCGTAAGTATAGTTGGATTTTAGTCAACACTGCGCGACATAATGAAATTCGGGAGAAACATTTCAAAATCAACTCACGAATAACTGGGGAAGAGGTCGTTCCGCTAGATGGGGTGTCGATAGCATCCCATTCGCGTGCTTACAGTCCGTACGCTTTTTGTTGTAAAGTCATCGATTTAATAGAGTACATTTACACTTTGAAATTTATTGGAAAGTAATACTAACGATTTCATAGATTAATCATACCTTGAACTAGCTTTGGGTAAATACTGGATGCTGCAGATGTTATAAGTCATTTAAAACTTACATTTCCTGTTAGCTCTGCTTATACTTCTCATCTGGTTCTTGTATTTGCGTAAGGAAAAAGAAATCCAGAAAGTTGAAACGAAAAAGTTTCCTTTACTTTTGCTTGGCTTTTTGGAATTTTCTCTTGCCGAACCTGGTACACGTTGCGTGTACTCTACCACCCAGCAGCACACAGGTGACTCTCAAGAACTGGAAGGCAGTTTTATGCCCCAGCTTATTTGCATTAGTTTTGCACTGTTTAGTATTTAGCAATGAATTCAACGCACACACACACACACGCACGCACGCGCGCGCGCGTGTCCTGCTCAGCAATTAGTGTGGAGGGGAGCGGAGGGCGGGGTAGTAGCTTTTAACAAGAACTACTGATGAAGAATTTGTTTGAGGACTATGCTACTGTAGTGCTGCACTTGTTGTTATCTCAGTCTTGGTGCTGGGGAAAACAAATTGTAACCCGTATCAATAAATCTGCTGTTAGTGGTTTTCTCTCGGGATCAGTCTGTGTAATGTGTGGAGAAAACGGCATTAAATTTTTTTTGGATTAATCTCAGTCCCGAGAAATTCGATTCTTTATGGTCACCCCTCGTTAAGTGCGTATGCAGCTCGGAGAGGTGGGGGGGGGGGGCGGATTCGAACTCTGGGCTCCTGGTCTTTAGACGAAGGCTCAACCAATTTAGGTATCCCGCTCGCCGCTAGGAGAGTTACTTGCGGAGAGTGGCGTGCGCCTTAGCCCCGTACCGTACTATCCTTGTAAAACGATCGCTATCAAATTTACTTTCGGCTAGTATGTGCCGATTAAACTACTAAATTCCTTTGATGTAGATTTGGACTGAGCTTCAGTGATGTGTTTTTCCAGACGTCAAACAATGATGTAAAGCGCAAGTGTTATGGAGTGAGAAAGTCTAAATACGTATAATATGTCGTGAAAAGCCGTTTAAATCAGTGTTGAAGATTATGAACCAATGTACTTCAGATGCACAAGAAGTGGCGAAAGCCGAGTCGAGGTTAGTGGATCAACAGGAAGACAACAGAGTGACGTTTGAGGAAGCTCTGCAAGTGGTCGGCAGTTTTGGCCTGTACCAGAAGAGACTGGTGATGTTAATCTGTCTGACATGCTCTGTTGTCGTCATGCAAAACATGGCCCCTGTTTTCACGATGAGAATTCCGAAACACAGGTATTGCTTTCCTTCCAGTCTTCACTTCTCTGGACATTTTCCCACATTGTGTCCAAAACACTGTTTGGTCATCTTAAACATTGGGTTGTACAGCAACAGAAGTGGTCATCAGACATTTGCTCGTACTCGAACCTAAAGTACTTCGGATGTGCATGCATTTTTTTATCCATTTATTCATCATTTCATCCATCTATCCTTCCGCCTTCATCCGTCATTAACCCATCTTTCTACCACACAGTTAGCTTTCACTAAAGATAGATTTTCAAATGTTTAGAAACACAGCAAATATACTACTAAATATATATTTGCAAGTTTTTCGAAAAACAAAACAAAATAAAAGTCGCATGTGGTTTTTCAGATGCAAGGTTCCAGGCTATACAAACGACACTTACGCCATTCACAGTGATTTCCACAGACATCTCGTCAATCAAACGATTCCAATTGCTGACAAGGGCGGCTACTCTAAATGTACGGTGTACGTAGTAAACAACGACGCGACTTCATACAACAGGACCATCCAAACGTGCAGCGACTGGGTGTATGATAAATCCGAGTTCTCCTCTACGTTTGTAACCCAAGTGAGATTCTGTACATTATCTTTTCAAACCGTTTTGTTTTTCATATACAGACAATAACTGTTCTTATTAGATTGATTCCAAGCATTTTCACACAATCTTCAAATTTTCATTAAGAACAAAAAGAAGACAGTCCTTCAGGAATAAGCGTTTTGTATTTTTAAAACAACTTTTATGAATAATGTTTGTTTTAGTGGGTTTCAATGCATTCCCACGAAATGCATTGCCTATTTTTTGACATTCTTCTTTGTAATATGTACCCATAGAAAACTTATTTCCGTTGCAATAATTCAGATTGACTGCTGTTGCTTTCCAGCTGAACCTTGTCTGTGAATACCAGATATATCGTTCTCACTCAACCATGGCCGTTTCAGCGGGAAAGTTCTTTGGTGCCCTCATCACTAGTGTACTAGGGGACTAGTAAGTACTAGAGAGACCACCCGATAAATGTGCAGCGCCATGAGATGCTTTCTCTTTCACAGCATTTATCAGGCTCTAAAGCTTTGCTCACGCTGGCAAGGAAAAATGTCGAAACGCCATTTCGGAGCTGGATATTTGCCGTGATAATCATAAATGCTCGACATTACGGCAGGCCTAAGCCTTGTATAGCTTCTGATTAAGTAAACATATGATTTTATTTGATGAAGTTTCCTCTCTGACGAAATCGAAAACAAAATCGATTTTTGGTAAATCTTGTCCAGTGAGCATGTTTGGGTACAGGAAGACGAAATCACATACGCTTGAGTGTTTTTCTGGAAGAATTAACATTTTTTGCGGGGAGGGGGGTTGCTTTACAGTGTTTTCTGGTTTGCTTGACATTGTTTTCGGGTTTGTTTTGCAGCTTTGGCAGACGTCGTGTGTACACGTTCATGATGCTCCTTCTTGCAGCAGCATCTGCTGGCCTTGTATTTCCGTTCAACCTCATCCTTCTCGTCGTCCTAAGGTTTCTTATCGGCGTCTCCACCACAGGAGCCTATCTCTGTTTATATGTCATAGGTAAGTCATTTACACTCGAAAAAGAACACATGTTTACGTTTTATGTACTATAAACATGACACTGATTTAGAAATGTTTCCGCGAATGTCCTCCTTTTCAGGGACGGAAGTAGTAGGAGCAAGTCAGCGAAGATGGTTTTCAACAGCGGCTTCATTCTCTGGAAGTGTGGGGACATTTGTTGGTGTGTTGATCGCGTACTTGACACGAAATGGTCAGTACTTTCAAGCAGGGCTGGCAGTACCTTGTATACCCGTCATCATCGGTTATTTGTAAGTAAGTTAATCGGTAATTATCCACAAGTCTGTTATCGTCATCGTTGTCTTTCTACCTGTCTGACTCTGTCCAGTCTATATGTGGAAGTTACAGTTATTACATGTTTGTCTACACTGCCCAGTCTATATATGGAAGTTACAGTTATGGCATGTTTGTCTACTCTGTCCAGTCTACATGTGGAAGTTACAGTTATTACCAGTTTGTCTACACTGTCCAGTCTACATGTGGAAGTTACAGTTATTACCAGTTTGTCCTCACTGTTCAGCTTCATCCCCGAGTCTCCCCGATGGCTGGCGTCCAAAGGTCGACACGATGAAGCCCAGAACGTTATCGACGTCATCGCACGGGTAAATGGAGTGTCGAAAGCGCCCCCTAGAATAACAACGATGGACAAATCGAGAGACTCGGAAGAATCGAAGGATAAGGCAGTCAGTCCTCTTCAGTTGTTTCGCATTCCACGACTGTTTGTGCGATACAGTCTGCTGTACCTCAGCTGGTAAATGTTTGTGCTTCTGCACTATAGTCTGCTGTATTTGAGGTGCTTTACGCTATTGTCTTGTGTACCTGAACTGGTTAAACTGATAAGCATTACCGCTAAAGTTTGGTGTACCTGAACTTCTGAAACATACGTTCTATTGGGCTTTACTAAAGTCTGTTGTACATGAGCTTTTAAGACGTGTTCTTTTGTTGTTGTTTTTCAGTCTGTTGGGCCTAGCTAAAAAGAAATACCTATTTTAACGTGAATGTCTGGTAAAACATGTTTTTTACGTTACAGTATGCTGTACAAGAGCTGATAAGACATATTCTTTTGCGCTTTAGTCTGCTTTTCCTGAATTGATAAGTCATTTGTGCTTTTGATGTATAGTCGGCTTTAAGGTGAAAAGATCAAAGTTGTAATGATAGCAATCATATACAGAGCTAATAGGCGACAACCCAATTCTTTACATGGGCCTGAAGTAGTGTGCATTGTCATCACAGCTTATTGGAGTCAGTTATCACATCGTTTTCGTTTACAGGATGTTTGTCGCCATGTGCTTCTACGGCCTAATATTCAATGTGTCCAACATGAGCGGCGACATTTTCCTGAACTACACCATCATGTCTGTGATGGGGTTAGCGAGCATAGTGCTCTTTACCTGTCTCGTCGACCGCGTCGGCAGGCGGCCTCTGCTAGCGGTCTCCTCTGGGTTGGGTGGACTTGCATGCCTGGCCTCATTTCTTCCTGTTGTGCTAGATGCAAACAGTAAGTAGGAAATAAAATTTGAGAAAAAAATAACTCAAAAGAACAACACAAGCACGCAGGCAAGCAAAAAATATACTAACGAACAAGCACTAAAATATTGTTGGTGGTCTTGTGCATATTTTTCATGCGAATAATAGTTATTCTTGTTGCATCAACGATAGTTACAATCTCATTATCTTAATTTTTTAACCCGACCAACCCAAAAGATGCGCGCACGCCGCTCGTATCTGAGGTATTGTGAAAACCATAGTAGAAGTAATTTTACTTTTAGTTAACATTAATATCTTCGATTTTCTTCAATGATGGCTAAGAACCTGCGTGTCAAGCTACCTAACCTTATTATTTCTGGCCATGTAACCTGAAACACAACGGGTTTTTTGCATTATCCTTTACCCGACGATTACAGTGACAACTACGATGATGGTTTCGGGGTCTCGTGCGCCTCACAAGCGCGGGCTCATTTTTCATGGACAGGACTGTCATCAGACTTGATTAACACCAAGATGAAGGCAGGTCAAGGTCACTTAAAGTAGCATGCGCAAAGTCAGAGAGAGAGAGAGAGTCTGATGATTTTATGTTTGTCTGACTGTGTCTCAGGCTGGATCCTGCGCGGTCTGTCGTTCTTTGGACGCCTGTGCATGTCGTGCGCGTTTGAAACTCTGTACATCATGTCACCGGAGCTGTTTCCCACAGTGTTCCGCAGTTTCGGTCTCGGCTCTTGCTCCATGATGGCACGAGTGGGTACAATGGCTTCTCCCTATGTTGCCGATCTGGTAAGCGTGATATTCGAAAATAGTTCGCATACGTATCAAAGGGAAATTACAATTACTGCAAGTTTGTATAGAGCGTATACAGAATTAGGAATTAGGACCGTTTAGGAATTTAACTTCCAGAAAGAATCGCTACGCAAGAAAAGCCATTGCATTCTATACTTAATGGATATTTCTTTTTCTCTTTCTCTTTCCCCATTCCTACTGTTTGTTTTTCCTGGCATTTCCATCCGACTATTCACATCTTCGGTCTAGATTTATTTAAAAACTCCCATTTTACTGTAGGATGGACACTTCCATGATCGTGATGTTGTTAGAAGAATTTAGGAAATGTTTTCAAAAATTCAGAGACTCGAAAAAAAAACCAAATATCTATATTGGTCTTCGTCATAACGCAGAACATCTTAATATCCGGATTGTGGGGACCAGCGCTGCCCCAGATAGTATTTGGCGTGGCTGGTGTACTGACCGCTGTGACGACCTTGGTTCAGCCGGAGACGAAAGGTCGAAGTTTGCCTGAGACAGTTCAGCAGGCTGCAGCCGTCAGGAGGTGAGAAGCAATCCTTTGTTCAAAGGACAAGATTATGTTAAAGTATTCACCACACAAGTCAACACTCAAATTTCTATAAAAATCGTGCTTCTCGCGATTTTTCGTGCATGTCCATAAATAGAATTATAAGGATGATACACTCACGCACGCATACCTTCGTTCTCTTCTCTCTCCCTCTCTGATACACACGCGCGCGCACGTATGCTCATGCAAGAGAGAAAGAGAGAATTAGAATACACGTTCGCTGGATACTTTAGTTTTCTGCATTAAAAATATTGATTTCAATATGTCCTTGTATTTTTGTATTCAGTACCCCAGTACTGCTGCACAATAAGAAAGGTTTTCAGTGCTGCTTTTCCTGTGTCCTTGCAGATCCAAAAGAGTTCCAGTGAAAGACGCAGAGCTGGAGAGTTTACCGCCATCATCAGTCGTTAGATCCCAGATAGGAACGTAGGACACCAGGTTTATGCCAACAGCTTTATGTTTACTCAACAGGCACGGATATTAGCACTCTGTTAATGAACAGAATTAAAAGAACACACTATTTTTCATTTGTCCTAAAACACACCAAGTTATGTTTTATTTGCAAGTGTGTGTATATCTGTCTGACGTCCTGCGCCCCCCCCCCACTCTGAGTCCCATCCATTTTCTGTCCCGATTCTTTGGGTTTTTTTTGTATCTGTGTTAAGCTGTTTATATTTTTTTGTATTTGTTTGTTTGCAAGTCCTGTGAAGTACGGAATAAGCGTTACAAGAACACTGCCACCTACAGACGATGAGATGCACAACACCATAACAAATGTACACTTACGCACACTGGTTCATCAGGGTCGATGGAAGGAAAAACTATCAAGGACATTTTTTGTATGTCAGTTAAAAAGCACGGTCTTCAGATTCACTGGAGATGAGGCTACAAGTACATTCTCTATAGCTGCAGCATTACAGCTGTCACATGTCACCCTAGGCTATTACCTGTCACTCCTAGGTAAGCCTTTTAGCTCCTCCCTTTGTAAGCTAGTAGGGGGAAGATATGTCATCACCAGGCTATCGCTCCGCCCTTTCTGGACACTGAGCGGCTAGCTGGAAGCTCGCCATTGGTCAGCGCCGTTGGCCGGCTCCACCGAGTTTGACCAGAACCGGTTTAGCCCAGTTTTAAGGCGTCAGGGGGTTAGAATTTAAGGAGGAAAAAAACGCGAGAGAGACACACAGGGACACAGAAAGGGAGGAGAGAGGACATACAGAGAGGGACGTGCACCTAGGAAGAGACCCAGTGAAGCGACCACGTGCTAGCCTACGGACCTCAGTCGCCATCTTGCCAAAA
>SMGT01014166.1:296031-309358 GCA_004794575.1 Lanistes nyassanus
TGATTATTTCCTTTGTCTGTTGCACGTGGTATGACGTCATCAGGCAGCGTGTTACCCTAGACACGAGCACGGTGATTCTTTGTAAATACTTTGTAGATATTTGATGTTGTCGAGCCAGTTAGTGTTTTGAAATATATGCTGAATAACAGTTCGCTGCAGTTGAGTGTTTTACGAGGGTGGGGGCTCTTGAGCTAGTAGTGTTTTGCCTGTGAGAGACTGAGCGAGCGTGTCGAAGTATGAGAATCTTTTCCCTCGGAAGATTGCTCTAGTTGTTCACATTATTTCACAGCATCGTCACCCTTTGGTTTAGAAACCACTGACCTAAAGCAAAAAAGGTTTTGGTGACGATTGCTAAATTAAATCTACATTTACAAGATCGCCATAAACAAGTGGTCCAGTAATTCTGGATAAGTCGAGTCCAATAAGATAAGGTACCGCCCGTCGTGACAACAGCCTCATGGACCCCATGTTGCTATTACCAAAACAGAATTTGTGGGTCATGTTCAGAAACGCATGGGCGTGCGTCTTAGAAATTTTTATCTGCTGGAGAGGTTGTCACTCTTCTTAGAATTTGCAAACACAAAAACGAACCACTTGAGAAAATTGATTGCACCCCGTGAAGGCATCTTATATTATTTTTTTAATATCTACTAATTCATGAGATTTAAAAATTATGATTTGTATAACACGTCACTACAGAAAGTAGTGTTGAGGTTTTAAACAGGATATAGTTGTGAACTCATCTACGTCAGAGCACAAGACTGGAAATCTTGATAAATCCCACTGTTTTCTGCCACTGCATTTCTCGTGTCCTCACAGACCCAATACGGACTCTACAAAGCCACCAATAAACACAAAACGTCTTGTAGAGCAGCGCGAAACACTTCAGCCAGGGAAATTATGGAATGACCATATTTTGCTAGAGTTCATTCAGCTCAACACGTTTACTGGAGAAAGGTGTCTCGATGAAAAACATTCTTCATTAAGAACTGTTCAGACAAAGCCTAGGTTTGTGTTTATCCGATATATATTTTTATTCTTTCTTTCTTTCTTTCCTTCTTTCTTCTACTGGTTTCGTTCTTCGCTTCTGTCTTGAGTTTAGAATTATAATGGAAATCATATGTTCTTGTGTTATCGAGACGATTTTAAGAAACAAACATGTCGAAAATAAGGGACAGTCAAAAGAACAGTGGGTCGAAGCTCAAGCCAAGTGTCGAACAAGAGAAGAATTTTAAAGGAAGAAAAATCACATCCCGAGATATCAGCCTTGCTTAGGATTTGAAGTTAGTATTACCGTGAGAAACAGGGGTGGGAGCTATATATGCATAAGACTCAGCAAGTGCTTCAACCTATGTTTAAATCCATATGGACTTTTCTACGTGTTAATAGGCGTTGAGTGTGATGACATGCAAAGGTTTAACTGGCATGACGCCAACAATTATTGGTAGAAACTGTTTCGTATGCACAAACACGTTGGGGTTGTTGCTGTTGGGTTTTTTCGTTGCTTTTTTTATATACGCTTAAAGACTCTTTTGTTAAGTTGTTGACATACCACAGGGTAGACGAAAGACAGCGGATGGGGACTGAAACTAGCTATACCTGAAAGTTGGCTGAATGATCCGTGAGGTCCATTGACTATAGCTTCACTCGCTATCTTAGACTCTCGCCTGCGCGCCGACACGGGTCTAATGCATCTTTCGTTGTCCCCTTTAAACACAGAAAAATTAATTGTTGCTTAGAATTATCAACACTAGGTGTATTAATTTGTGCTATTTCTCAAGGAAATTCTTTCATTATCATGAAAACTGAGTTCAAAGTTGGCTGTATCTTCCATCCAAGACTGCCCAAATTATACAGTCTTCAGAAAAAAAACTGCCAGTGTGACTGCCTGCATTAAATATTCAGTTACGCGTATTTAGAGTCCAATCACGATGTCTGCACTCCCTAACCTGTATGTTTCTCCCATATGTGTCACGCAAATTGTCCTCTACCTCAGACAGTTCTTCACATATACAGAGACTTGAAGTACGACTGCTTAACACCAGCAATGACTAGAAACCCTGAGAAGATGAGTCGTAAGTACAGTTGGTTTTTAGTGGACAATAGCGCGACTTAATGAAGTTTTGGGAGAAACATTTGAGAATCAATTAATGAGTAACGGGGTTAATGTTGTAAATGAAGAAGAGATCGTTTCGGTAGATGGTGTGTGGATAGCAGCCAATAGGTATGCTATATTATATAGTACTATTGATACTTTGCAATTTTTGGAAAACACTATTTTGAGTCTATGATTTTATACATTAATCAAACTTTGAACTAGTTTACCATGAATCGTAACGCTTTGAATCTGCAGATATTATAAGTCATTTAAAACTAACTCGCATTTCCTGAATCGCGTATTTATACGCTTCATCTTGTTTTTCCGTACCGAGTAAAGAAATCTGGAAAGCTGCAACGAAAATTCCCTAAAGGTTTGCTTGGTTAATTCACATTTTTTCTTGCCGTATCCGGTAAAGGTTACGGCAAATGATTTGGTAGGCAGTTTTCTGCCGAGGTTATTTACATTTATTTTGCACTGTTTGGCAATTAGCAATGGATTCAACACGCGCACGCACGCACGCACGGATGCTCCTTCGCTAGCTCGCACGCACGCTCGGACGCACGCTCGCACTCACTCAGACAGACATACAAACACTCACACATACAAGCACACTGACACACACTACAGAGAGATGGAGAGACTGGAAATCAAGGTTGACACAGTCTGACTAATGTGTCAAAACAAACAAAAGAAATCCCCACCCCATATAGTTTTCAGTAGGCTCTTGTCAAAAATGTTGAGCTTTTGTTGTAAAAGAACTTCACAGAGGTACACTGTGACTTGACAACGTCATTGAAAAATATTAACGTAACTTAGTGATAATTAAAAAATACCTTTACTGCTGATTTTGCCTGTTCTGTTACCTTTTCCAGAGTGAAGCAGTAGGCCTACGTCAAAAGAATGACTTAATGTGCAAGCATAATGGGTGAGAATGTAAGATGTCGTGATATAACTTGTGTTGATACTAAGTGTTGAAGATTGTGAACGATGTACTTCAGAAACACAATCAGAGACCAGAGGTGAAGCGGGTTCAGTAGGTCAACGGCATGAACACAGAGCGACGTTTGAGGAAGCTCTGCAAGTGGCCGGCAGTTTTGGCCTGTACCAGAAGAGACTGGTGATGCTGATCTGTCTGACATGCTCCCTTGTCATCATGCAAAACATGTCCCCTGTGTTCACGATGAGAATTCCAAAACACAGGTATTGTTCTCCTTCAGGTGTTCACGTCTCTGGATTTTTCTCCCTTTGTGTCCAAAACACTCTTTGAGCCATTCTTTATCACCAAATGTACTGACATTTTAAAAATCGGGTTGTATAACCACAGAAGAGTGGGATGTGCATGTTTTTTATCCATTGATTTATCCATCAATCCGTCCATCTATCCGTCTTTTTCCACCCGTCCGCCTTCTTCTATCAATCCATGCATCCATCAATCATTCACCAATCTTTCTACCTGTCAATTAGCTTCTACTAAATATATATTTGCAAGTTTTTCGAAAAACAAAACAAAACAAACAAAGCAAAATAAAAGTCGCATGTGTGTTTCAGATGCAAGATTCCAGGCTACACAAACGACACTTACGCCATTCACAGTGAATTTCACAGACACCTCGTCAATCAAACGATTCCAGTTGCTGACAAGGGCGGCTACTCTAAATGTACGGTGTATGTAGCAAACAATGAGACGGCTTCATTCAACAGGACCGTCCAAACGTGTAGCGACTGGGTGTTTGATAAGTCCGAGTTCTCCTCTACGTTTATAACCCAAGTGAGATTCTGGACATTATCTTTTCAAACTGTTTGTTTGTTTTAGTGACTTTTAATACATTTGTTTTGGACGTATAGCCTATTTTGACAGTCTTAAACATTTTGCTTTGCAGCTTGCACACATAAAATACTAAATTCTGTTTTCTTGTACAAATTGTAATACTGCTAATTGACTGTTATTCCTTTCCAGCTGAGCCTAGTCTGTGAGTACCAGATATATCGTTCTCACTCAACCATGGCCTTTTCAGCAGGAAAATTCATTGGTGCCCTCATCACTAGTGTACTAGGTGACTAGTAAGTATTAGACAGTACCTAGTGAATATGCAGCGCCCTAAGCTTTCCTTTCTACAGGATGTGTTCCAGTTTTTATCACGTGTTAACGCTTTGTTCATATTGGCAAGGAACAATGTTTCAAAATCTGAGCTGGATTTTTCCCTTGATAATTATAAATGGTCACGTTTTAGTGTCTGGTGGGTGAAGGAAATTTACTCCATAGACTCTAGATGTGATCCATAAACAGCCAACTTGATTAAGTTAGTTCTTTAATCACCTTGCTTAAACCGCCATCTAGCTCTCTCATGCAATCACCAGGCCAGGTGGGCGCAGTAGGTACTCGGGGCCCATGTTCACGCTTCCAGCCCAGGGCGTTGAGTGTTGATGTTCGTAGGTCTGGGGTGAGACGAGGTGTTAGTGGGACCTGTTAGATCTCAGGCACAACCGGCCAGATACAGGGTAAGTAAGGCAAGGAGGAATTAGGTCACAAATCTGGCTGTTCAAGATTGTAGTGTTAACGATCAGGGATTTGATGAGTTCAAAGGGGTGAACTGCCCAGGGGCCGAGGTAGGTCAGGTCCACTGCCACTAGATGCCTGTGTAGGCGAGGCTAGGAGGAAGCCAGGAGGCGGTCGTGTGGAGCGAGCACAAAAACGACGGGTTCAGAGGAAAAAATAATCTCCCGGGTGACGATATCAATATGATTGAATGTTTACATTTTTCTGGTTTGTGTTAAATTGTTTTCGGGTTTGTTTTGCAGCTTTGGCAGACGTCGTGTGTACACGTTCATGATGCTCCTTCTTGCAGCATCTGCTGCTGGCCTCGTGTTTCCGTTCAACCTCATCCTTCTCGTCGCCCTCAGATTTCTTATCGGCGTCTCCACTACAGGAGCCTATCTCTGTGTATACGTCATAGGTAAGTCATTTACACTCGAAAAAGAACAAATGTTTACGTTTTATGTACTATAAACATGACACTGATTTAGAAATGTTTCCGCGAATGTCCTCCTTTTCAGGGACGGAAGTAGTAGGAGCAAGTCAGCGAAGATGGTTTTCAACAGCGGCTTCATTCTCTGGAAGTGTGGGGACATTTGTTGGTGTGTTGATCGCGTACTTGACACGAAATGGTCAGTACTTTCAAGCAGGGCTGGCAGTACCTTGTATACCCGTCATCATCGGTTATTTGTAAGTAAGTTAATAGGTAATTACCCACAAGTCTGTTATCAACATCGTTGTCTTTCTACCTGTCTGACTCTGTCCAGTCTATATGTGGAAGTTACAGTTATTACATGTTTGTCTACACTGTCCAGTCTATATGTGGAAGTTACAGTTATTACATGTTTGTCCTCACTGTCCAGTCTACATGTGGAAGTTACAGTTATTACAAGTTTGTCTAAAGTGTCCAGTCTACATGTGGAAGTTACAGTTATTACATGTTTGTCCTCACTGTCCAGTCTACATGTGGAAGTTACAGTTATTACAAGTTTGTCTACACTGGCCAGTCTATATGTGGAAGTTACAGTTATTACATGTTTGTCCTCACTGTCCAGTCTACATGTGGAAATTACAGTTATTACAAGTTTGTCTACACTGTCCAGTCTATATGTGGAAGTTACAGTTATTACATGTTTGTCTACACTGTCCAGTCTATATGTGGAAGTTACAGTTATTACATGCTTGTCTACACTGTCCAGTCTATATGTGGAAGTTACAGTTATTACAAGTTTGTCTTTACTTTCCAGTCTACATGTGGAAGTTACAGTTATTACATGTTTGTCTACACTGTCCAGTCTATATGTGGAAGTTACAGTTATTACAAGTTTGTCTACACTGTCCAGTCTACATGTGGAAGTTACAGTTATTACAAGTTTGTCTACACTGTCCAGTCTACATGAGGAAGTTACAGTTATTACAAGTTTGTCCTCACTGTCCAGTCTATATATGGAAGTTACAGTTATTACAAGTTTGTCCTCACTGTCCAGTCTATATATGGAAGTTACAGTTATTACAAGTTTGTCCTCACTGTCCAGTCTATATATGGAAGTTACAGTTATTACATGTTTGTCTACTCTGTCCAGTCTACATGTGGAAGTTACAGTTATTACCAGTTTGTCCTCACTGTTCAGCTTCATCCCCGAGTCTCCCCGATGGCTGGCGTCCAAAGGTCGACACGATGAAGCCCAGAACGTTATCGACGTCATCGCGCGGGTAAATGGAGTGTCGAAAGCGCCCCCTAGAATAACAACGATGGACAAATCGAGAGACTCAGAAGAATCGAAGGATAAGGCAGTCAGTCCTCTTCAGTTGTTTCGCATTCCACGACTGTTTGTGCGATACAGTCTGCTGTACCTCAGCTGGTAAGACATACGTTGTTTTGTGCTTTTATTTGCCAGCTGTACCTAGACTGGCAAGGCGTGTTCTTGTGTGCGGTAATTTGGTGTACCTGAACAGATAATACATTTAACCTTTGATCGATAGTCCGCATGAGCTGGTGTGACCAACGGTGTTATGAGAGCAATCATCTACTAAGCTAGTGGGCGACAAGCCATTTTCCCCCATGGGCCTGAAGTAGTGTTTTTATTATTGACATCGCAGTTTAACACGTTGGTGTCATGTTACAGGATGTTTGTCGCCATGTGTATCTACGGCCTGATATTCAACGTGTCTAACATGAGCGGCGACATTTTCCTGAACTACACCATCATGTCTGTGATGGACGTCGCAAGCTTGGTGCTCTTTAGCTGTCTCGTGGAACGCGTCGGCAGGCGGCCTCTGCTCACGGTCTCCTCTGGGTTGGGTGGACTTGCTTGCCTGGCCTCATTTCTTCCTGTTGTGTTAGATGGAAACAGTACGTAGAAAATTTACCAAAAATACCAAACAAAACAAACAACAAAAACAAGGAAGCAAGCAGACAAAAACAAACAAAGAATATCGTTGATGTTCGCATACTTTCAGTGTCAACGATACATATTATTGTTACACCTACAGTAGTTGTCCCATCTTTCATAAAAATGTCTCAATCCCCTGTATGCACACGACTTACGGCATAATCGAATAATATTATTGACGACAGTGACAACGACGATGATGGCGTATCAGCATCGGATTCACCTCACTACCACGCACTCGCTGCTCAGAACAGGACTGTCGTCTTCATCTGAGCCCCAGAGACACTTATGCTGCTATTCTTGTCTGACTGTGTCTCAGGCTGGATCCTGCGCGGTCTGTCGTTTTTCGGACGCCTGTGCATGTCGTGCGCGTTTAAAACCCTGTACATCATGTCACCGGAGCTGTTTCCCACAGTGTTCCGCAGTTTCGGTCTCGGCTCTTGCTCCATGATGGGACGAGTGGGTACAATGGCTTCTCCCTATGTTGCCGATCTGGTAAGCGTCGACATAATAGTTATTACTCGTGTTAAGACTGTACGGATTTAGTTCGACTTCCAGAAAAAAAATCTACAAGAAGAGACAAAGTCTTTTGGACATTTAACAATTGCATTGTACTTGTTCACCTAATCCTGTTGCTAACTTTTGCAGTGTTTCCGTCATTTCTTTCCCACCATTTAAATATGCGATCTTAAGAAAAACCTTACATTTTACTGTAGGATGGACACAGTGATGGTGATGTGGGGATGGTGTCAGAGGAATTTACGAAACGTTGTTAAAAACTCAGTCGGACTTTAGAAACAAATATCTGTATTGGTCATTGGTCATATTTATATGTCACAACGCAGAACATCTTAATATCCGGATTGTGGGGACCAGCGCTGCCCCAGATAGTATTTGGCGTGGCTGGTGTACTGACCGCTGTGATGACCTTGGTTCAGCCGGAGACGAAAGGTCGAAGTTTACCCGAGACAGTTCAGCAGGCTGCAGACTTCAGGAGGTGAAAAGCAATCCTTTGCTCACCCCCCCCCCAAAAAAAAAACAACAACAAAAACTAAGTATCAACAATTACCACACAAGTCAATTTGCAAACTCCCGTCGCAAAAAATATATATGTATGGATAGATATATAACGCGCGTATGTGTGTGTGTGTGTGTGAGAGAGAGAGAGATGATGATGATAAATTGGAAGGAAAAAGTGACAGAATTTAGAGTGGCGACAAAATATATTCTGTAGCTGAACAACTTTGAGAAAGTGAAGGTGGCTTCTGTACATCAGTTGTACTGTTATAGAACAGTTATAAAATAATACTGATGTGTAATTAGCAAGGTTTACGCTGTTGTTTTTCCTGTGTCCTTGCAGATCCAAAATAGTTCCCATGAATGACGTAGAACTGGAGAGTTTACCGCCATCATCAGCTGCAACCAACAGCACTTAGGTCCCATATAGAAACGTACGACACCAGGTTTATGTCAACAGCTTTACTTAACACGCACCGGTATTAGCACAAAACTTGCACTCTGAACGGAATTAAAAGAACACACTATTTCCTTTTTATTTTTAATTTTTCATCCTGCTTATATTTAAAATGGATAAAGAAGAGTATATTAAGCGCATGTTATATTTGTTGGCTCACATTTTAATGTCCTTGTTTTAGAAATGCATATATTAACTTCAGATTTGGGATATCCCCCCAAAATCAAAGTACATCAGGTCCGTTATAGAGGTGATGTATTACCTAACCAGCTGGTCTGTCCTCAATTTAAACCAGCGATTGGAAACGAGGAGCGTGTGTTGTTTCTATGTGCTGCATATATGGATATCAGATCAAAAGTGGATGTACTTAAAGTTAGAGCGCCATACAGCAGGGAACTGATGATGTCGCGCACGTCTTGGCAGAAAATACAGAGACAACTGTTAACCAAATTGCAAGATATCTGTATCAAATATTCAAGAAATGAATAAATACCGTAATGATCACTACTATAATGGCAAGTGTATAGCTTATATGTATATCATTATTTGCGTACTTTTGTACTCGATAGCTGGATGTGTGCTGTTTACCCCCCCCCCCCCTTGAAACAAACCTGTGGTTTTTTTCAATAAAGTGTCTCTGTCTCTCTGTGGTGTTTGCGTGCACGCGCGCGCGTTTGTTGTCTCTCAGAGAGAATGAGAATGCACGTACACCGGAATCTTTAGTTTTAAACATTCAAAATATTGATTTCAGTATGTTCTTGTTTTATTTATGTATTCAGTAGCCCAGTACTGATGTATAATCAACAGCATTTAAGCTGCTGCTTTTCCTGCGTCCTTGAAGATCCAGAATATTTCCCACGAACGACATGGAGCTGGAGAGTTTTTGGCAGTCGGTGTCACTACGAGCACTTGGATCCCAGAAAGGAACGTTGGACAACAGTTGGTCATATATCGCCGCTCATGATTTGGCCTATAACGATAATAACAGTGATCTTGCACGAATATTGTTGTATATTTTCCTGCTAGATATTATGGAGGGGGGGGGGGTATCGTTGCGAACCGTTGGAATCAGTTTGCTCGCAATTACCAAGCTCTCACAAGTTATTCTCTCTGTGTCTGTGGCTCTCTTCTATCTTTTTCTCTTTGGTCCTCACTACATTGTCTGTAGGATCCTTTGGGTGACTTCGTTTCTAGGGCAAAAATCTTTGTTTTTGAAAACGATACATTTCATAAAATGGTGAGCCCAAAAAAAAAAACGACGAAGAAGAGCTGGGGGTTGGGGAAAGAACATATTTAATCAGTAGATTTTAAAAGCTTATTATTGTTAGTATTATTTCACTGTTGTGATCCTGCTTTTCTCTTGTGGAATGTAATCGTCGCTGGTTATGTCGAACATCTGCGAAATAAACCACGCTTCCTTTTTTCTACCAGTAGCAAGGGTTATACTTGTTGTGAATCTGTCTATTGTTAACACATTCAGTAAATTTGTTCTTTTCACGGCTTAAAAGAGAGAACTTGCTCAACAGCCACGGAGTTCCATTAATTGTTTTAGTGTCACTTGAGCAGTATTTTTAAAAAAAATAAATAATACATACACTTCACATCATTGCCTTCGTTCTCATCATCATCAAGACCACGCTGCACACCCACGACCACCGCAAGTCTTTCACTCCATCCATCCACCCCACTACTCATCCTTCTAGCCACTGATTCCTCCTTCTCTCCCTCCATCTCATCGTTTATTTATCAGCCTCTCCCTCCATCCGCCCTCCCACCATCCCTTCAACAATCTCTATTTCCCTCCCTCCTTCCATCCATCCAATCTCCACCAGAGTGACCAAACAGCTGAGAGAAGACTATAAGGAAGAAGGCAGGAGAAAAATAAACCAAGAAACGTGCTACCTGCCACACAACTCGTCTGTAAACTAACGATACTTATGGACTACGATAATGTTGAACTATGTCGAGAAGAACAGTTCTTTCTGCTCACACACAGAGAGAGAGAGAGAGAGAGAGAGAGAGACTAAAGAATAACGAATTCCGCTTGCCAGCAAGCACCTACTGTTCCCGAAATTGGTGGTTTCTTTCTTTTCTTGTCTGTCTGTCTGTTTGTCTCTGTCCGTCCGTCCGTCCGTCCGTCTGTGTGTCCGTCCGTCCGTCTGTGTGTCCGTCTTTCCGTCCGTCTGTCATTTTTTGTTCTTTCTCACATCTCGGAGTCTCAAACTTTCCCCAGTGGGAACAGTAAAACTATACATTAAGTCGGACGACACTGACTCTTATATACCGCATAGGGTGGCAGAGTTTCACCATCTCTAAGAGGAATAACGAGGAGATATTGTGACAAGGAGTGTGTTGTGAAAACACTCTTTTTAAAGTATAGGATTATAAACCTCACATTTCGCGCAGACGTCAAACGTCCGTGTCTGGAAAATTAATTAGAATTTAATTACGATTGCCAGTAAATGGGATAGTTCTGTCTGCCTGTGAATGGAAAACTCGCTGAACGTGTCTAGGTACCTTTGTAAAGTTTTAGCCATGCTTTACTTTATCTCCACAGATCTTGAAGAAGGGTGTAGCTGCTGTGAATTTTATACAGCGGGTGCGTACATTCTATGACTACTGAGTGCTTTCTGACGTCTCTCATGTTACCCGCCTTCTTTAATCCACTGCTGAGGTTCTCGCTCTTCTTAGAATTTGTAAGCATATAAAATGGGCCACTTCAGAACAGTGCACCCTGTAATCAGGAAACCGCCTCGGTGGTCTAGTTAAGGCGTCCGATTCTGAGGCGGGAGGCCGGTGATTCGCATCCCGGCCGAGTCATACCTAAGACTTAAACATTGGCAATCTAGAAGCTGCCCTGCCAGACGCCTGGCACTACAGGGATTAGTACTAGGACTGGTTGGCCCGGTGTCAGTATAACGTGACTGGGTGGGACTGAGGCCCGTGTTGCGCCATCAGTCCCACGTATGGCAGCACGTAAACTTTGTCTAAGCAACACCGTCGTGATATGCACATAAGTTTGCGGCTGGACGTTAAGCAACAAATATCCCCCCCCCCCTGTAATGTTATTTGCCAGCGTGAATGCTTGCAACACTATAGGTTGGGAAATGCTTGCAAACGTCACAGATGCGGTTAGAAAATTCCCTTCCAAAGTCTAGTCACCTTACTTGGGATTCTGGCGACCGCCATAAGTACTCACCCGAGTGTTATCAGGACAGAATATCTGCGTCATAGAAAAGTGCACATACATCTCGCATTGTGTTAGCTGTAGCCAGTTTCCATCGTGACAAGCGGTCTTTCAGACATGAACCGGAAGTTGACTGTTCATTGCTTTCTCGACTACAGTAAGGGGTTGAAACCTGTGACGTACTTAACTGCTCTGGTGCGAACACCTAACTGAAATCTCTCACCCGAACCATGTATCGCACATTCAAATAACTGGAGGCATTCACACAGCCGAGCGACCACACGCAATTAGAAAGATAAAACTGTAGATTTGGGTATATGAAAACGTATTGGCTGGCGCGTTTTTGCTGACGAAAGTATGCTGTCACAGATTTGAGAATTCGTTCTCGGATCGAAGGGAGGTCACCACATGATATAAAGTTATCTGAACACGTGAAACGCCTCAGACCAGAATCATCGGATGAGCAATTCCCTCTTTAGTCCAGGAGGGCCACAGGTTATTTGTCTTAGTACATATGCATTTTATTCAGAACTTTTGTACCAAATGCTCCAAAAGTCGAAAGTAATTTTTTCCTATTTAGATACAAAATTGATATTTCCAAGGCTTGAATAAAATAAATACATAGTCCGCTGACAAAAATGGCTAATTTGAAACTCGACTCGTTTCCGTTAAGTTTCCTATCACGTATCAAAGACGTGATGATGCGAGTTGATGTTCTTATGCTCCCAAACACAGAATCAGATCAGGCTGGGTCGCGAGTTCAGTAGCAGGAAAGCAGCATAGACGTGACGTTCGAGACGGCTGTACAAGCTATGAGTGACGTTTTGAGGAGGGTGTACAAGCTACGGGAGTGACGTTTGAGGAGGTGTACAAGCTACGGGAGTGACGTTTTGAGGAGGGAGTACAAGCTACGGGAGTGACGTTTGAGGAGGTGTACAAGCTACGGGAGTGACGTTTTGAGAGGGTGTACAAGCTACGGGGGTGACGTTTGAGGAAGATGTACAAGCTATGGGAGTGACGTTTGAGGAGGTGTACAAGCTATGAGAGTGACGTTTTGAGGAGGTGTACAAGCTACGGGAGTGACGTTTGAGGAGGTGTACAAGCTACGGGAGTGACGTTTTGAGAGGGTGTACAAGCTACGGGGGTGACGTTTGAGGAAAATGTACAAGCTATGGGAGTGACGTTTGAGGAGGTGTACAAGCTACGGGAGTGACGTTTGAGGAAGATGTACAAGCTATGGGAGTGACGTTTGAGGAGGTGTACAAGCTACGGGAGTGACGTTTGAGGAAGATGTACAAGCTATGGGAGTGACGTTTGAGGAGGTGTACAAGCTACGGGAATGACGTTTCAGAAGGGTGTACAGGATGAGGGAGCGACTTTTGAGGAGGCTCTGCAAGCTGTGGGTGGGTGAGACTGATGTGTTTGATCTGCCTGACATGCTCTGTCGTCTACATGCAAAATATGTCGCCAGTCATCGCCATGAAGATTCCACAGTACAGGTATGTCGTTTTTAAAATGCATGCTTCTGTCGATCACATAGTAAATACAGCTTCCTGTGTTCTGTACAAAGGGGTGTGTGTGAGTGAGAGTGAGAGTGCTTGCCTGCGTGCTTAAGTATGTATCTGTGTGTGACTGAATT
>SMGT01014166.1:318929-386976 GCA_004794575.1 Lanistes nyassanus
GGGGGGGGGGGGGGGGGGATAGTAAAAACTGTATGCAACCAATAGACATACATTATTTAACTACTTTATTTCAATTTTTCCCGTGTAAATCCCTTTCATAAAACACTCACAAACGAGTTACATATAATCAGACGAATAGAATGTATTAAATGTATACTTTTTTATATGTCCATTGACGTTACCACAGGGTTCGAGAATGCTGGAAGCTAGAAGGGTAGGTGCGGGGAGAAAAGGGCTGTTATTTTTGGGCGAAGAAATTCAATAGTCAAACAACAAGAAAATACTGTATACTTTAGTACTTCTGGTCACATTTTCGATTCTTCAAGAAAAATGCTCCTAAATTGATCGTTACGTTTGTTTAGCTTTGGAAGACGACGGGTCTACACATTGATGATGTTAGTCATGGCCGGCTCTTCCCTCGGCCTTGTCTTCACATACAACCTTCCACTTCTGCTGATCTTCAGATTTCTTATAGGAGCATCGACGTCGGGCTCCTATCTCTGCACGTATGTTATCGGTACGGAGTTTATCTCGTCTTTGTTGCCGGCTTATTTTATTTCTGTCTCCTTTTCCTTCCTTCTAAATTCCTTCCTTTCATATTTTTTTCCTTCATTTCTTTTTTTTCTGTGACGACCACTAGGCACCGTAAGATTTTAACATTACTCTTTCAATAGCGAGTTCCTGTTGTTGTTGTTGTTGGTGTTGTTGTTGTTGGTTTTTTTTTTGATTTTTCGTTTTCCTTTAGACCGAGCAAACGGCAAGTGGCCATTGAATAAACAAAACGAGATATAACGAAATATATTAAAATGACAGTTGAAGAAAATATTTGAGGGTTTTTTTGGGGGGTGGGGTGGAGGGAGGGCATTTTCACCTTTCATTTATTCTTCCTTTTATGCAGGTATGGAGCTGATGGGGACGAAGCACCGCAGCATGACTTCAACAACAACCAACATGTCTGGGGTGTTCGGGTCTTTAGTGGCAACGCTGATCGCTTACCTGACCCGACACTGGCAGTACTTTCAGATCGGCTTGGCTGTGCCCTGTATACCTGTGATCATTGGCTATTTGTGAGTTACACCCAGACAAAAACTTACGTCATTCGTGCGTTGTATTCGTGAGAATATTCACCCAGACGATCAAACAGGCACAAAGAAATGCCACTTGTGTCCCCTGAACGAAATCGGAGATGAATTCCAGGCAAATGTCTATAAACTAAATGAGCTCATGAATACACAGTCAAGAAAGACTCTTAGAAAGCTCTGCAAATTCATTGTTATTATTACCTCTCTGTGCAAACAGCTTGTTACTTCTGAGGTTTTTCTCTCTTTCGCGTTGAGATTACTGTAAGGTTTTCTATTTGTATTCGGTGTTTGATTTATTTTGTAAATGTATGTATATATCAAAACTAAACGCCTCCCCTCCACACCCCCCAGAGCTTATAGCTGAATGGAAATTGAAAGAATAATTTCTTTGATTTTAAGCCAGTTGACGATGCCAACACTTCCTTGGTTATGTAGAAGCTGAGGGTAGTTGCTCCTAGAATAATATTAAAGATTTATCCCAGGATGGTGGCTAAGGGCAGAGCTGTTGTGGCAAAAGTATTTCCATCTCTACCAAGGCGACTGCACTGAAACAAACATTTGACGCTGTATTCCGTGTGTATTTAAGAGAAAGTTATCACTGTTCCTAAATATGCTTCTACTCTGATAGAAGGATATAGCTGTGGATGTCTTGTTTGCTTTCGATTTTGCCCTCTAAGTATAAGGATTACTGAGCCCCAAAGTTCCAGAATACTCCAACGCTAAAACAGAACTTTAAGCCCATTTCAACACTGTTTGGATCTTGTACCCGACGACACGCGCAAAAGGGTTTGTCCCCAGGATAGTAAGGGTTGTGGCTTGTGAAATATCTGCTCCACCAATCTTACTTTCTCTGACGCGCCGCCTACTTAATTCAGAGCTGGCTTCTTGGCGCGATGAAGCTGTATAACATTCCTACTCTAGGTAAAACAGTGATCATAAAAAATGTATTTTCTTCTCAATCTCTGTCACTTTCCTAGCTGTCTTTTCTATACAGCAGCGAATAAGTGCCATTTCCACTTTCAGCTTCATCCCCGAGTCTCCCCGCTGGCTGGTGTCTAAAGGCCGGAACGAGGAAGCCCAGAAAACCATCGACGTCATCGCGCGGGTAAATGGCGTCTCTCTGCCGAAGACCATGCAGATGGAACTTCTGGAGACCATAGATCGCACGGTGTCCCAGAATTCCCAAGTCAAGACAGTCGACAGCCCTTTGGACCTCTTCTGTCGCCCACGGCTGTTTGTGCGCTACAGCCTCGTGTATTTAAGCTGGATCTTCATTATGATGTGTATGTATGGCCTGATGCTGAACGTCTCCAACATGAGCGGCAACGTCTACCTCAATTTCACGCTTCTGTGCCTGGTGGATTTTCTCAGTGTCGTCTGCTTTGCTCTCGTGGTCGACCGCGCTGGAAGACGCATCCTTTTAGTGACGGTCACCGCTCTGGGCGGACTTGCCTGCCTGTCCACCATTCTACCCGTTTTATTGGGCGGAAGCAGTGAGTAAAACGTCTCTCTGTTAAAGAACATCTGAAATCGCCTAGTCAGTCTCTTTTAGGTTGCAATTGTAATGTTTCATCATTATTGTATTAATTCTAACATGTTCCTTTTAGACAAATATTCTCATTGTTTAATAATCATGTTTTATAATACGGGCTGTTGATTTTTCACACGTAAATGCGAGGTCTTATTGTCGCATGTATATAGTTGGCTGGTTGGCTGTTTATAAAGGGAAAGTGGTTCCAGGAAAGCGACCAACAAGGGGAACCCCACCTAGCCACCACCAGTGCAGAACACCAAGCCACGGTCCCCTTCCCTCCCCAAGCCCACTCCCCCCCCCATAGTGCGAAATCACCGCAAGTTCAAAGCACTTTCCTGCCCAAACAACAACAACAACAGCTCGCGGCGCTTTCCCACTTAATTTAGGAGGATAGATTGCCCTGACTGACCCATACATGAAATATCCACCAAAATGATAACAGTAGATGTCTAGTGTCGAGCGGAAGCTTAAAAGAATAGCTGCCGACTGAGTTTGCACAATGCCTTAAATCCAGGATTTAATTCCTGGTCACTCCTAGATCCGAACCCTCAGCTGACACGCAAACAGGATCGAAGCTCTACCACAGAGATACCCATGGCCCCTTTTGTCGATTGTTCCAATGTTAACACAGGACCTGGATGTCCTGAATGAGAACTAAACGTCGTCGGTTCTGGTGTGCAGGCTGGATTTTACGGGGTCTGTCCTTAGCCGGGCGGCTGTGCGTCAGGTCTGCCATTACAACCCTGTACATCATGTCGCCGGAGCTGTTCCCCACAGTCCTCCGCAGCTTCGGACTCGGGTCGTGCTCCATGATGTCTCGCCTCGGTGCCTTGGCATCGCCTTACGTCGCCGACTTGGTACGGTAGCAAGAAACGTGAGACAGTGCTAGCAGACTGTGTAAATTTACATCTGAGGAAGAATACCAGGAATGCTACCAACAGAAAATCATGCCTCCTTTCTGCGCCTCCACTTTACGCGTCTCAGATATCAGTCGGTTAATTTTTCCCGCCATCTGCATCACAACTAGACACATTTTTATTGTTACCGAACTACTCGCAGCAGTAAACCAAACATTTGATATATGTTTTGTTTAAGCATAAAGACATTTTTGTAGGTATGCAAATACGTGTATGATAGATAATACAGAGAGGCAGAAATTGTGATTTTTAGTTTTGGAAGAAACCACTGCAAAATAAGTTATATATATATATTAAAAAGACTTTAGTGGTTATCTTGAGAAATAAGATGCCGTTGTTCTTATATTTTCGTGACAGAATACATTTGTAACGGGGAAGTGGGGTCCAGCCCTCCCACAGATAGTGTTTGGAGTGGCAGGTCTTGTGACGGCTGTCATGACTTTGTTTCAACCGGAAACCAAGGGACGCAACCTGCCAGAGACTGTCGATGAAGCTGAGCGGTTTGGAAGGTAGACACCTGCTCTTTATCTCTTTTCCGCTCTACTCTGTGATGGATGGATGGATTGCGTCCCGTCTGATTGATTGTGGCCTTTTTATCTTGCTCCGTGCGTGCTGAGTAAAATAATTAGGAGAGGAAGACAGAATTGATTGATTGATCGATCGCTTGATTGATTAGCAGACCTATGTATCTTGCTCTGTCTCTGCGTGCATGCATGCTAAATAAGTAGAAAAAGCAAGCCGGAAAGGAAAAAGACAGGGGAGTATTAATTGATCGATCAATCGATTGGACGGATTGAGCAGCCCTATATATCTTGCTTTTTGTGTGTGCGTGCACGTACGCTAAGCAAAACAAACAAGTAGAAAGGAAGGAAGACAGGGGAGTACTTTTACAAATTGTATAATTGATGGAGTGGTCGATCGATTGAATGAGCGACACAGCGATCGAGGGAGTAGAGAAAGTTTTATTTCCTCCTTTATCTGCTGCCGTCCGCTGTCTTAGTCACTCTTTCTTTTTGTTTTCTTTGATTCTAGGAAACCCGAACAAAAGACTTGTTTACAGGAGGACGAAGAGGCCATGACCCCCACACCAGTTAAAAGTAGCATCTAGTTAGGAACAAATATTTATCAGACAAGACAATCATACATATCGATCGTACCATGTATATTGTACCTATTTGCACGTAATTTGATGCATTGCAAGTTTGTAGGTCTTTCATGCTCCATTTTATAGTTCTGAATTTATGGTGTCAATAAAACTGTTTCAAAACTACTTTTTTCTGTTATTCATTCACGCATTACCGGCTTTGGGAGCTGATTGGACCAAGGTAGCCATTTTGACTTTGTACTGTTCAAAATACGAAAATGACACAACTAAATACTTGAAAAAGCTAAAGGACCAACACAAACACACAATGAGAATGAATTTCGATCGTTCCTTTCGACGTTCTAACCATATCGAACAAACTTTAGTAAGCCACGGACATCCATTGAGTAAGCAAAGGCCATGGGTCGACAGACCGCTTAGAACAGCGATGCCCAATCTACTGCCCGCGGGCCACAACCGGGCCGCCATTATGTTGCATTTCTAGATCTTTGTCACAAGCATGCTGAAACAATGTTTTATAATTTGGAAAAGCCAAAGCATCCTGGCCCATTTTATGATCCTTCACATTCCAAAGGATGGAAACACATAATTGGAAATGACCCCGTGAAGATAAAATCTGCTTGAACATCAGCAAAAGTGACCAATATACAAGAAAAACAGGTGACTGCCGCTTGGAGGAATAACCTTTCTTAAATTTAAAGAAAGGCATTTGTCAGAGGATATTCGATCTGGCCCGCAAAGATCATGCTAAATTTAAATGTGGCCCATAGGCAAAGAAAAAAGGTTGTGGATGGATCACTGGTTTAGAATATCTTAAGATATTTAACATTGACATATAGCTACCAGGAAATCTCTGTCTGCGGTCATTCGCTGACGAACTGGAGCCGTATTCATGGTTAGGGTTAGGGTTAAGGCCGTCGGTTAAGCCAAGCCCTATCGCGATCACGTGACAACAAAGGTCTGATCGCTATATCGGGTTAGACTTGACCAGCGGCCATGAATACAGCTCGAAAAAGTGAATTTTGTCTTCGGTGTTATCATTGCACAAACGAAAAGTGCCACCTAGCATAAGACATTTTTTCTGAAAGAAACAGATATAAATATGAAATGTCCATACATGTACAGGCAGCGTGTCAAAGTGCATGCAAGCGTGCACCTAAATTCCTATTCACTATCTTAAAATGTTTCAGTCCTTAAAAAAACCCGGCTCGAGCTCCGGTTGGTACTTCATTCGGCCAAAGAAAATCAAATATGCGATTCGTCTGTAAGACCGTCACGTTAACGCCCGCCTCTGTGCTCGCGGGAAGACTCCCCTTTCACACGTCTTTCTCCGCGGACAGCAAGAAGACACCACGTACATTTGATCTCTTTATTGCAGAGGTATAATAAATGAGGTTCTGTGAATAAACACTTTAGTAGCAATGTAAAAAGAAGGCAAAAGGCTGAAAACAATCAACTGTCAAACACCCATCTAAAAGTAGCAATCCCTTAGTCCAAAATAAGTTGTGATGGCAGATCGGGAAGACTGGTGTCATGGAAAAGCCTCGCCAGTTTTAAATAAAATGTCTCGGGACTCTCATCTTTGCTGCAACTTTTCAACATGCCCAACACAAATTATTACTCAAGATGATAAAAACACTTTTAAAAGCTAATTCCACAAAATGGAAAACAAAATAAAAATTATCAGACAAGTTATATCCTTTGCCTTGCTGAAACATAATAAAAACACTACCCCCCAAAAAAATGGTCTCCCAAACTTATATCTGCAATTTTATGAAGTCTGATTCTGGGAAAGTCTGCACTACTCAACCAAAACCCTACCAAATAAATTATAGTTAATACAGAATGTTACCCAACTAACCAAAGCATGTTCTTTCATGACACCAGATGATGCTGCCAAAGGGGATTAGGGCAACTGCTATGAAAAATTTTTTTTACAAACTCCCTAAAGATTGAGAAAAGCAGCGGATTATGAAACAAACGAAAAAAAAAAACCCTCTCAATCACTGACACTCAAGATCTATCATTAAACTCCCTAGATATTCAATGCAGTGGGTCGCTACTGCATGCACCCCGTGCTTCAAGAGGTCCAGTACACAGGACTGAAGGAAAACATTGGTGTGTGATAATTCGAGTCTCTTGATTATTTGTCAAAATCACTGTGTAGAAAGGAAAAATATATCAAGCTTAGTATGTGTAATTATCATATGAACGCACAAAAAAGAAAAGGGAAGAAGCCGCAATCCATAGATACGCTGTCGAATTACAATCTTCTTGATAATTTTCAATGTGTTCTGTAAAATGCTGAAATTTGAAAAGGGAGTTGGTAAGTATATATACGTATGTAAAGAGTATACTGAAGCCTAGACAAATACTTTGTAAGCGTGCAGCTTCTACTTTAGTTATGTTTACTTACTGGATAGGAATTATTATTTAAAGACACACACGAAATATTCAAAATATGCAGAAGTATGAACCACCACATGTCTAGCGACCATTACGTGGGAACAAACAGTAAGTCGGCTTTCATAATACCAAAATACAGGTGGTTAATTCCAAAGTTATATTACAAACAAAGAAAGCATACTTGTACTTCAGTATTTCCAGTCGTTACAAGATCTAATCTAGATAATAATAATGACAAAGTGTAATAGCCACACATTTTTTTTTTGATTTCACCCCATGTACTACAGACGTGCCAGGAAAAAAACTGTACAGCAGAAATTACTAGGGGTTCAAGGACATGCTAGGAGCTTTTTTTTTTTGTTTTCCTTGTGCACGAGTGCATCAGGCTTAGAACAACAGTCATAAGCCACCACCACCACTCTGAGAAGACAAAACAATAGCGAGTACTAATGCAAATGCTACTCAGTCCACAGACAAGACACAAAACATGGTTTCTTTCCAGCTGGCCATGTGTTCCTGTCACCCACCAGCCCTCGACTTGTGTCACAAGGTCCTGGCTTTTCATGGGGAGATGTTCACAAACATGATCGAAGATATTTCTAGCAAAATCTTGGTCAGCTACCATATAAAAGAAAACCCAAGGAAAAAAATCCACCTTCCTAGTTCCAACTATTTCAACAGTTTAAGATCTGCAGATAACGGAGTTCCACTGGCTCCCTGATCATATGGTAATGTGTACAAAACTTCTGCATACAGACAAATCACAAAATATGTATTTTAAATACTGAATATGAGACAGAAATCCGCTGATGCTTGTTCACACAAAAATTTACTGCAGACTATTTGTGCAGCCTCATCAAAATGGTCTGGGCCAATCGGTGACTGTTTGTGCTCTAACAATGTTTACAAGCAAAAGGAATCAAAAATAAGTATCACTGCTGTTCTGCTCTAACGTTATTTTTATTTTAGCAACTTTGGACCACTCAAGGATACTAGAAGATTGTCTCTGTCATGCAAAAACCCTTATCCAAGCTTTAGGTAACTATAAAATCTAATACAAAACATTATCCCTGCTTCTTGTTAATGTACTACTCAGTCAGGTGGATAATTCTACAATAAAATCAAAGATAGAAAAATCTGCGGTCAAAAAACTTGTCTGTGTAATCTCAGATGCAGATGATATGTCCTTGAGAAGCAGGAAGAGTGGAAGGGTACACCCCTGCTCTAACTAGCTGAAATTCAGCCAAAAGTACTGTTGTATAACTTATGTTAACGATGAAATTGTAAAGAGTTTTCACTTGAACAGAAAATTTACACATTTTAAAAATTTTAGTTTAGTTTGAAGCACTTAAATGGACAGACTGGAAGGATAAATCATATGCATTGAGATGGAAACACTGCAGATAAAGACAAAATTCCCCAATGGGCGAGAGGAGAGAGGCTGGAAAAAAAAATGACTTTAAAGCAACAACATTTTTTAAAAAAAGCCTTCTTGTCACCAAGACTGGATTATCCAAAAATGTAGCATGTTATGGCAGGATGAGCATTCTAGTAATCATACTATTTGTGTACATTCTTGAGAACATGCAGAAATGCAGATATGCACAAAGCATTTCAGCAAAGGGACCCTACTGCCCCCTACCAAACACACACACACACACACTACAGCTCAGACATTACTGCACTAGAAGTACACATCCATAACACAGAAACACATCATCGCTTACGCTTCTACATCTGCATCTACCTTGCCCTTCTAGTACAGGTACACCGGATCCCACCACCTGGCAGACAAGCTCTTGTGCAGTTGTTGCAGGCAGGCACCACAATGGCTGGGTGCTCTACTGTTTCTTCAGTTCCTATCCCAGACGGTAAAAAAGTGATGCTAATAACCTCTACATGTGATGGAAGTTGTGATGAGCATTGCAATGTCACGCTGCTTAGTTTTGCCTGTATAGGCCGGCTCAGGTGGAGTGAAAAGGCCTAGGGATCAACAACTTATGATGGGATGTGCCGCACAGGATGCAATGACCAGACAACAGTTGCCACTACATAAGCTCACTTGCTCTCAAAAGATTATGGATTACGCATAGAAAAATCACCTGCAAGGGGACAGGATAGGGGAGGTGATCTTTACTTCTCCCTGGAACTTCTGTCTCAAGATTTTCAAGTCTTGTAGCGTTTTTAGCCATACATGGATACACAGCTATTTTGTCACACAAGCAAGCTTTTTTTCCGCTTTTCTGCCAAGCAGTGTAGATGCATGGTTCAAGAATCTAACACACACCCAAAACACATTAAGCACAAGGGCTCACTACCATGTGGTACATAAGCCGGTGAGCATAAAATCTATCACAAAATCTACTGCTGCCACGGCTGAAGGCAGTACCATGTAAATATATGTAATATAGATAATATATATATTGATATACATGCTCATTGGTGATACTTGATAATCAGTACTCTTGTGAGGGAGAAACACAACCTGAAGATGGATTGATGATACAGAGATATAGGGCTAGCTGGAAGAAGAGGTGCTGTAAAAAGGCTCTCTATAATATATATATATATAATGCTGCTGCAGCTGCAAATAGTACACTCATGCTGACCAAATTACTCAAGTACCAACTTTATGTGGGCCAGTAAGGCTGACACACCAAACAATCAGGTGATTAACTGCATGCCAAACAAAGCTTCTAGCCTCAGAGACAACTCGAAATACTGACAATTCGAAGGACAAAGCAAGAAGATTAGCATCAACAAATCTTCAGCAAGATGGCACTATAAAAAAAATGAATCTGCATGCAGTCAGTGCTCTTTGAAATTTAAAAAAGAACAGTTCCAAGGCAGTGAGAATCCATGCAGCATGTGTACTTGACAAACATTTTACACAACGTTTATCCTTCAGTAAAAACAGGTTTAAGGGTACAAAAGGTTTCCTGCAACAGCCTCTGGTGAAATCCGTTATACAGTAAATTATAATTTCCAGACTAATATGATTTGAAAAGCATAACCAATAGTAATGAAAGCATTGTAAAAAAAACATGCAAGAGACCATACATTATCAAAAGATATTAGCCTAACAGAACTGTTTTGAATCACATTTTTACAAAAATGAGACAGCACATAAAACAAACACAAACACTTGTTTGTACTGTTGCTTTTGTACCACACTCCTTTGTTGCCATCACCTAAGTAAATTTCTTTGCCATGAAGCTTGTACAAGGAACCACACACATCAAAACAAAAAACCCAAAATTAAAAAAAAACATATTTGTAAACTTATCATAACCCTTGACTGACTATGCAAAAGTCAGTCCACAACAGCAGTCAGTAAGACAAGCCTACAGAAAAGAATCTAGAGAAGGAAGTGAGATTCTAATACCATTCTGATGAAAGATATCTGAACATAAGGAACAGCAAACACAGGTTTTTTTTTCCCAATTCCCTGCACACCACAACAAAATCAGCCATGACAGAGGATAGTCAAACTTGTTTGCCATCTTGAAATGCTACACAAACCTTTAAGCACATGATTTATGAAGTAAATATAACACTCACCTATGCATACGGGTGATACACCCCACAAATCATGAGCAGGATGCGATCTTAAAACAGTTTGAAATGGTGAAATATTCCCTAGTGAGTTATCAGTAAGAGTAAATTGTGTAATGGAATGAACGTTTCACTAGCTTCATACACCTGGTCTCTAACACTTCACACCATCCCAAAAATCAGATCTACTTTGTGAATAATACACATCTATTATCACATGGTTTAGGAAGCAGCAGTCCAAAAGACTGCAGAGGGACACAGACTGCAAAGCAGGGAAGAAAGAATGAATAAGGCCATTGCACACCTAAGCAGTCAATCATGAGAAAATAAGTAGAGAAATTTTTATCAGCGAGACACGGCACAATAGGGTTTGCATTCCATCAGCACCATTGACTAGTCCAAAGCGAATACTCTAAAGCTACAAATGCATATTAGCTCCCAACAAAATGGGGTTTTTCTTGCAGGAACAAAACATGGACTACTTAATATTTATAACCAATAAATAAAGTTCCACGGCAACAGGAACATCAAGGCAAAAATGGGGAAATAAGCAAATAAATAAAAAATATCTGCTGAAACAGTGGCATCGCGGCATGCATTCTATGCAGCCAATGTCAGCAAGCTTTGGAAAGTGGAAATCACAGGTGATATTCCTTTCTAACTACTGCACATACGCAAGGTTCTTCTTTCCAAACTACTAATTCTTATTAAAGAAAGCTCAAGGTACAACATAGCAAATGACAAGACTGCAACAAATTCTGTGGCTGTGGCAAATGCTGCCTCTTGAACACTGCCACAGCAAAAGCCATTAAGTGATGCACATTAAAGGTGCACAGCACTAGTAAGCATCCCACCCTCCCATCCCCTTATCTTGTGTCTGCACATAAACAAAATGAAGCAAACTGGAGAACATGTACACAACACCCCTCTCCCTACAAAGAAAATGTACCAATGTTGGTGCTAAAAAAAAACTCTTTGAGAATACCTTTTTATACACAAGTTGACAGGAATACAAAATAATACAATAATAAAATGCAGTCTGAATACTTGGAGACAAGACCTAAAATAAGCCAATTTTCTGGACCAATTCTTGTTGATAATTTGAGACAAAATATACGGGATCTGGGTAATGTTCACAAATACAATTCTTGCACAGAGGCGTGCATGCACATACGCACACACACCGTCACTCACACCAAATACTTTTGGCTTGTTACTGATGTCCCATATGCAAGGAACAACTTCCAGGGGGAAAAAATTCAAAAAAAAAAAAACTGGAATAAAGTAAAAACATGAAGAATCTTTACCTTGCACTCAGACTAATGATCTGTATGGCCAAATACTATTCTATGATTAAGGTACATGCACTGTAAGAAGGCATCCAGAACAGAACAGAACAGAACAGTTGTGTGAGAAGCTGATGGTCAGGAACATACGCAGGCCACAAAATTAGTTCACATACTTCCATACCAATCTTCCCTAATGATAACGTCTCAGGACAAACGCAGACTGTGATGGACAAGGGAAGCAGGGTCAGTGAAAAATAATCAGTCAAAATCTGCATTCATATCTGTAAACACCCTAACAAATGCCTAACAATCTATCTGCATTAAGAATATTTCAAGTAGTTTTATTTTAGAAGATCCATGATTTTCTACTTCAGCATGTGTTCATACATGTGCTTACACACTCTGAAGGGAGACCACAGAGAGGTTGGATGACTGGAGATAAAAACAGTCATGCTATTATTAAGATACGATACTTTCACCATCATAGTGTAACACGTACTTGATTTCTGCTCACTACAAACGAGGAGCCTATATTACTATGAATGTACACATTTTTTATGCTTCACTTCATTGTTTGACAGGATTACAATCAGACGCCAATCCCCAACTTTCAGTTTTGCATGCAATAAGCTAAAGGAGCTGAAAAAAAATCCCTCCTGACTGAATCATGCTAGTTAGAACACAAAGAACAAACATAATCCACATTTTCAATATAACAATGAGAAATCTTAATAGTGTACAAGGCTACTGGCTAAGGATTGCATCGAATACAGAAAAACTAGGCACTGGAAACTGAACAGCTTGTAACAGTTGCTACTTTTTTCTGAACATCAAACGTCCAATTTTCGCAGTACCATGAGTACTGAAAAATTCCCTCTCACCACAGACATTTTCTTTCAACGAAAAAAAAAAATCCACAGGGTCAGGGTATAACAATTATGAACTACAATTTGCACCCACCAAGCTCTACTCATGTCAAATCAGAATTTCATGCCCAGCAAATGTTCCGAAATGTTTGTTAATAAAAGTTCCTACACTGAAGTTTTTTTCTTCACAGCAGTCATCTTAATAAAAAAACTTTTGTGAGAATAAAATATACGCATTACAAGTTCCTATTTTGGGTCGGTGCTGATTTTCCGGAAAGAAACTCACTGCCAACATCTGCAGAACTAATGTCAGGCAATCAGTTGCCCAGACTTTGTCCCTATGTGAAACACCGACAGAAAATGGAGAAGTTTAACTACACCCACAATTTACAACCTACCCAAACTAAAACTCTAGAATAGATGTTCATTTCCCTGACAAAATACTGTGCTTAAAAAATCTTTTCATTAAATGACTGTTAGTAATGACAGCATTTACGTATCACAAGCAATCAAATGAAAGACAAATGAAGATGCAAAACAAGACAGACACATGTCTAGAAGACAACATCAATCAAAAACATCTGATTTCCCTGCACTGACAAGTAAGGCATTTCTATCATGTCTGGTCACCAACGATGTCATGCACAGTCAAGAAATAGGGCATGCACAGTTGCAAACATATATCAAGTACCAAAAAGAAAGAGGGAGGAAGGACGAGAGATGGGAAGAGTGGGATAAAGAAAGATGAGGCAGGTTGAGCTAGCATGTAAACATTCTCACGCCATTGCGAGCTGTGGACGGGTGAAGAAAACAGACTGACACGTTGCAATAAATGCGATGCCCATGGTCACAAGGCATAAACCAATTCCAAAGCAGTCCTCTGTCAGCAACCAGAAGGCTAACTCCAATCTAAGT
Organism: Lanistes nyassanus; assembly: GCA_004794575.1. Taxonomy (NCBI): domain Eukaryota; kingdom Metazoa; phylum Mollusca; class Gastropoda; order Architaenioglossa; family Ampullariidae; genus Lanistes; species Lanistes nyassanus. Next base: position 332,599 of record SMGT01014166.1, read on the forward strand.
ACTGCCCTTTATGACAGCATTGAAAAGTCTATTAAAAAATCTTGTGCTTTATGCATTTAGACAAGTTCACACAGATGTACCTGTTAGTTGGCAAAATATCAACAGAGATAAAACAAGAAATGAAGCACACATAACTTGTAAGCACACATCTCTCTACTCAGAGATATGATTTTAAAAGAACAAAATATATACCAATATCTGTGATAAAACACAACATCGCTTAAATAAAATTGAAAATGTGTAAACTACCCATATTGGCTACAGCAGGTAAGAGTACATGCATAGAATAAATATCTAGAAGCACACAGCTTGGTTTGTTACAGGAAAACCATGTTTGATGATTCTACTTCTAGGCACGCATCTTTTTCAGTCACACTTCCACCATTTCTACCAGCCCAAACACTACTTGCAAGCATGAACAATGGGCACACTTTTCAGATCAACAGGTTTTGTACTGAAGCATGAACAGACAAAATGGAAAAATGAAAATCATCCTTGAAAAAAAACCGTACTAGCTTCATCCAGCAAGATTCAATAAGGAATGCTCTGATCCATACTTCTGCCTTTTGCCAGACTGCAGTGATAGAAAGATGAAGGCAAGCGTAGTTAACTGTTATACAGAGGTATCGTTTGTTCTGTCTTGCGCATAGGACAATCACTTGCAAGAAAACCTTGTGCATTGTTTAAGCAGATATGAGCTAAGCTTTCTCAGCCAATCAAGGGATCTTTAAAAAATACATCAAAACAATAAAAACCACCTTACAACAGTGCGCTATTACCAGCACTCCTGTCTGGCTGGCTTTGTAGCAGGCTGCCTAGGACTTGAGCTTTTGGTGCAGTGACGATATGGGCAGAATGCATGTCAAGAATGTCAAGAACGCATGTGCACAAACGTGCTGGGGCATATATGTACTGCATGCATGTACACACACACACACATGCACACACACACACACACATGCACACACACACATCATGTGCACATAAAGGCTGTGCAAAATATTTGGGGGGGGGGGAAACAACTCTGTAAAATAAAAGATTTCAGGCAATTTCTGCTTATAACATTGGTAAACCTGATATGCTAGCTGCTTCACAAGCCATGCTTTTGAATTTGGTCATGCCTGGACTACCACAGATTATAGCAAAATGCTGCACACTTGCTCTCTCTCATACGAAGGAGAAATCCTACACAACTTAAAGCTTTTTGTAAATCTTCTAGCATGTATGCAGTGTTAGCAACAGCATTTTTTGGGGATGGGGATTTTCGGCCTTTTCTCATTACAATTCCCATAAAAATAAAAAATTTATGGAAAAAAGTGTACTCTTCACATTTTTCTTGCCATTCATCTATTGACAAAAACATTTCTCAGCTACTGGGATACCATAATGAAAATGATTCTCCTTACATACATTAACATAACACTGTCACATAAAGGCACTACATATATGTGTCCCATAATGGTTAAACACTAAGTAGCTGTGCAATCTGATTTCAACACCAGACCAATTAACTTTCTTTTTTAAAAAAAAACCTGCTCAATTTCATACTTATCTCAGTGCAATTTACATCTTATACAGACCAGAAACTTCCGATATCTATCTCTTGTAACGCACAGCATTTAAATATAAAGCAAAAGTAAAGCTATGAATACATGGCACCGTGTTCCTCAATTTTTGGCAGTGTTGTTTGAAGGAAAACTGAAGCTCTTGAAAAACTCTACAGTAGCTGTCTGCTGTTAACAGAGTTAATGCACTATTAACATGTTTTGTAATTTAATGTTATGTACCACAGGCAAGCCAGGCCATATCTGCTTCTACAAATCATTTGTATCTGTCTCCAGGTGGGGGCATTTTGATCCATGTTTACAATTAACACTTCTCTGGCACTATAAAGCCTCACAAAAAAGGTTATCTCACCTTGGCATTCTATTTAAGTATTAATGAAAAACTGTACACAGAGAGAGAGAGACTAAAAAAAAAAAAGACTACAAGTGGAGGAAACAGAATGGAGAACCGAGGCAACATTTTCTGCACAAAAAAAAACCCAAAAAACACCAGTTGTATGTCAGCAGGTTGCACAGGTATCTAATACTGATAAGACACAGAGAGCATTTACCGCTGTAACAATTATACAGAGCTGCGAAACACAGAAATGACCAGCGACTCATGACAAGTAGTAAGATGAACCACACCAAAGCGTTAAGGCAAAAACTCTGCAGCTGATCAACCACAGTGTAATTTTGAGGTGACTTAGTACAAAAACAAAGGTGGAAGCCAGGATGTGTAATAGTCTCATTTATATCAATACAAAGTGAAGGAAATCGGTAGTAAAGGCCACTTACAAGTCTAAACAAACTTTTTTTGTTTTTTTTCTGCATTCAGAAATAAAAAATATGTTGGAATCCTGCTGTAAAAACACACACATGCTATATCAAAATATTGTCTGGCATACATATTACAATGCAGTACAAACTTTGTCACAAGGATGCAATGTACTTTAGGTATTTCTGAGTTTTAAATGATTACAGCATACTCACTCTGGTCAAAAATACAAGAAAAAAATTTCAAAGCATCTAGTCTTTAGATAAAAATCTACATCAGAAACATGAACCAACATACAATGGTCAATTCATATTTAGTCAAAATTCTATTTTGCACAAGTCCATTTAAACTGTTATTTTCAATGGCATCTCCATTATTAACCTTCCATTTCACATTCACTACTGAAAATAGAACACTTAAAATTTCCAGTGTCACCTCAACTTTATTGATAGGACTTACACATAAGAGTTAAATTAGCAACATATTGGCAACAAAACTCTTCCTAATGCATTCTTGAAATACCTATGTTGTAAATTATTAAACACTGTAGTTGAACCTGTGCATGACAGAACAGTTAATGCAGCAATAAGTCAGGCTACTGCAGAAAATTATACTTTTGGTTTATGCGTTTTCTTTTTCTGAGAGGAAACAAGTGTTGCAGGATTTAAAAAAATCAAAGCCAAGAAACATACATCAGTTTGAAAACAACTATAGGGTTGTGGATCAAATCTGCAGACTGTCTAACACAGGTAAGTCAGGGGAAGTGTGTTATCAAAAAAAAAAGCAGTCTAAAAGTTTAAGTGAAACTGGTTTATCTGTTAATCTGTATGGCCAAATCGTTTTTTTTTACAGCTGCAAATAAACTGTCTATATGTGCAAGCTTACTTGTTGATCTCTTTGTGAACACATGTACACAACCACCACCTTTTTAAACACACAAACACCACATGGCCCTCCCAACACCACAGATATTACAACAAATGGAAGAAAGGGCAGAATCTTTGGTGCTCACAACATGTGACAGCATGCCTATTGTATTAGTTCAAATCTGCAAACTCACAGCAAAAAACCCTGAGATGAAAATATTGCATTATTAGCAAGATACGCAGAGGAGGAGATGACAGTCTGTGAGGAGAGGAAATGGGTGTACTAATATAATCATATTCCACTCATATATATATATATAAATCTCTTTTGTAAATCTATAATAAGTACTCGAATCACACACATACACAGGGAGTCACTGACATTCACATCACAAGGTTTATACCAGCTGAATGAGCTACTCTGCCTAGATAACAATCTGAAGATGACAAGTTATATATCACAGCTAAACAGGCCTGGAAGGGTGCATGAATCAAAATATTATCTATAGGGCACAAAACATTTAAAAATATTCGCAGCATCAAAACAAGAAATGATCTGGGGAACATGACGAGGGCCAATGATAACGGGCACAAGGGACAAGGGAAGGCAGAACACGAAGCCGCAGCTTGACCTGGTACGGTTGGAGTGGAGGTCAAGGCCAGGTACAAGGTATACTGCGTACGGGCAACAGATTGTTGGCAGTTTAAGTCTCTACACTTATACAAATTGGACAAAAGCTTTCAGTGGTACATGCTCTCCTTTCAGGCAGGAGAAACTATGCATACTGCTGGGAGACCTGACAACACACAAAAATGCAGCACAAAAGAACAGTTTGGTCCTAATGGGAATTAAAAACAGCATAGAATAACAACGGAAAAAAAAGTTAAAACATTCAATTAAAAGCTTTAAAACTTGTAGGAAGTACACGTAACACAGTTGCTGTGTGCAAACACACCATCACCAACACAGCTATGGAAAACAACATGAACACATAAAAGCCTATTCACAGACACACCACTAGTCCCGAAAAAAATAAGAATGCACACATACGCGCATTTGTATCTTCATGTGCATGCACCTGCACACATGCGCACATGCACACACACGTATTTACAAATGCATGCAATGTACCTGTACACACATGCACAGAGACATGCACTCGTCTACATCGCACGCACACACACCACGACAATCACACTTAGCTAACTAAGTGCACTCCATGTTTGTGAACAAGATGTTGGGTAATCTTTTCTTAGCAGCTAGATGCTGACAGATGTACCAGCAACTGAAGAAAGTGACTGACCACTGCTTAAGGCATGAACAGATGCAATGGCAGAAAGCTGTGCTCATACTCTATGAAAGGAAATGCACGCTCTGAACACTGCACTTTTCAAGCCACTCTACGTGCAAAATGTACACTCAAGTGTTTGGCTTCACACTCTAAAAATAATTCTGAGCTTATTAAAATTCCTCTGGCAAGATGAACGAGACAGCTCTTGATTACATTAGGTACCACATTTGCTGCTGTAACAAATTTGCTCTGTCAGAAGTCAACGACTATAAAATCAAACAGGGTTGGATAATGGATCGTTTTGGATATGCTGGTTATGAAAAAAAAGAAGCGATTTTAACACTAGAATGTGACGTGGCTTGTTAAATCTGAAGCTGAAACTTGTTTCTTACTTTGGTTAACAATGGCATGATGGATAAATTCTTTGAATTCTGGTTGTTGGCCAGTTGTTGGTAGTGTTGATTCTGCTCAGGTCAACAGTGGTAATTACTACATTTGATACTATCAGTGTGAACACCACCTCAGCACATTTCCCTGCCTGCCCCTCGAGCTGATCAAGCAGAGTCTGATAATCATTCTGGCACTTTAAAGGGGGGAGCAGGCCCTGCAATTCCCCCAAAATCAATACTCGATGTTACAGACTGGTCCTATGCACAGAACAAGCAGGGTATAGGAAACCAAAGCCCAGATAAAAGGAAAAACCACACCAACCTTCATTACCAGCCACAAAACAGCAATGCTCGATTGAAAGCAACCTGAAAACTCCAGAAAACACTATGCACAGACAGGGTGTTGGCAGTTGCAAATACCAGGCTTGGAGGTTTCTAGGCTTGTAGAGCTGAACGTTGGCAACGACATCTAACGCTTCTGCCTTTGGGTGTCCACTACTGGATTCATGTTCCGCAGCTGTCGGGCCCAGGCTGCTCAAAGGAACTTCTCTATGTGCTGCACCAGCCCATGAAGCTGGAAGTAAACAGCCTCATTACGCAGCTCCCTCAACGTCTGCCGGTTCCGTGGAAGTGCATCAGTGCCCAGCCCGCCGTCACGCAAGTAGTTCAGGATGTAGCGGAAATGCGTGCCGTCTCGATCGATAAAGATGGTACCATCCTCCTCCTTCTTGACACCATGGCGCCCCGAGAACATGGCGGCCAGCATCGAATCGGAATCCCGTGTGAGTGTTAGCTGCGAGGTAGTGAACACGTGTCCTCCAACATCTAGCTTGATCCGACCCTGGGAAGCGCATAACAGAATCTTCAACCAAATGCAACACTAGATGTGAATGGCATACAAAATTTAGATCAAAGTCTTTTTATATTCTAGTTGGAACATGAAAAAAATGAAACAATTACCCTCCTCCCACCACATAAAATCGTATAAATAAGAAGTGTATGCAAAAACAGCCCATCTTTTGTAACTTTTTAATGGTATGATGAAAACAGATTTATACACCTCCTACCCCAGTACTTTTGAAGCATTATTTTTATATTGTTATTGTGGGCTTTAAAAGAAACAGAACTACTCCCCCCAACCACCACCACCTTACTGCTCCGAGGTGATCATACTCATGTGCACACGCATGCATGCAGCAGCACCTTCTGTATGCGGTTCATTTCCTCCATGCGTGTGATTTCATCCCTCAACTGCTGCCATTGCCTGGCCAGCTCTTCGCGCTCCTTTTTGCACTCCTCTTCAAACTTCACACGCTCCTTTGCCAGCTGCTGCTCCTGCTCCCGTAAAAGGGAGTCACGTTCCTCCACAGCGCAGAGCCTCACTTTGAGCTCTGCCAGACGCTCCTCGCTGCTGCTGCTCTCATTCATAATGGCTGCCTCTAAGGATGCCAGCTCTTCAATTCGGGCAGCGAAGTAACGTTGCAAAGCCTCCGAAAGAGGTGGGTTGTCAGTTATTTCAGAGCAAGAGGCCTTCACAGTTTCTAAAAGCATGGCTGTACAAAGAATAAAATACAAAATCAAGTTTTAGTACTCTACACGCTTGGTTATATAGAGTTCAAAATACAAATCAAACTTAAACCATAATGTAAAAAAATCATTGATTTTAAATTTTATTTCCCTTCTAACAATGCACAGTTACACAATTAGGTAAGATTTAAGATTTAACAAAAAACAAAAAACTTTTCAAGTGAACATTTACAAATCTGAAATCTAGTTTTCTTTTAGGAAAAGATATTGTCTGATTCAGTTTATGTACCAGCCACTCCCCAATCTTGGAATCAAGATTATGTTAAATTGAATGTCTTGAAAAGTAAAAGGAATGCAACAGAAAGCCGCTGCATTCCTAGAACTCAGAGTTACTTGTCTGCAAACTGCAATTTAAAAATGCCAAGCATGCAGGGAGAGGAAGTTCCAATATTGCCACTAGCCTGATACACGTAAATTTTGACGTTTCCACTGGCTAACATAGTTTTGTGTAACTGTGACTACAGTGGTCAGCAAAACAAACAAAATAATAACAAGACAAAAAGAAATACTGATAGCCTGACAAGCTAGTGATATATGATTTTTAATGGATTGTCAAGATTTCTAGGGACCCGAAGTTAACAAATTAGTATATTTCCCTATCCTTGGTGTGAATTGTACAAGTACTGAGGATCTGCCAAGTTCCTTTCTTTCGGCTCTCTCTTTGCTATGTGTTTAGGTACGGTAAGCTCCCTTGGTCACGTGTGTCTGCATACGGTTGAGCGCTGCCAGTACCTCTTGTTGGAGTTATCAAGTACTGCATATACAAAAACCCTCTTTATTTTCTGGGCAGGGGAGAAGAAGAAATCGTAATAAATCATCTGTTTTTTCCTATACAAGTACCCAGGATTTGAATTTGCTGCAATCATGTATGGGTACAAAAGTACACTAATAAAAGAATGGCAGGTTACTTTTTCAATGATAATACTGCAAATGCATAAAAGTTTTTCAGCTACAATCTCACAAGTGCATGTTAGTTTTTCTGAATATTAGCCAAGGAAGCCTGATGCATGATACTGTGATGTGTGCCATCTTTAACATGTGACATAGAACACAGAGTGTTACAGTAAGGCGGCCCATCACCTAGGTGAGTGTGCGGGTGAGACATGTTTTGCTCTCTACAAAGGCCGATTTGCAAGGTGCACCCTTCTTGAACACATGAATTCACCATGCTGTTAATATGCTCAGTTTTAGCACTTCTGAAAATGTTTACCATTATTTAAACATGATTTATAATGAACCCAGTTGTCACTTCAAAATACAAAGAGTTTCTGCTTTCAAGACAAACCCTTATTAACCAAAGAATGAGGAGGAAAGACAAACTCGTAAGCAAAACAAACAAATTATTCCAGTGAATAAAACGATGGAGATTAAAATACTAATAGGAGTGAGAGGAACAAATTCAATGAAGTGCATTAACTCCATAAAACTAAGCAATAATAAAGCAAACCTAGTCGACTCTGGATCTCTTCACTAGAGAGTTCCCGTTCACGACCAGCAGATTGCTGCTGTTGATTGCTAGGGACATTTGCGTCACAAAGATGCACGCCGGACTCGTTGGAATTCTGAAGGTAGTCCCCACATTTGCAGCACAAATACCTCTGCTCCCCATTCTCATTGCGGTTGCTGCCCTGCCCTGCACCACCGTTGCCTGCAACACGGCCATTATGGTTGCGATGATTGTTGTCCCGATGGTTGAAGTTTCGGTTGTTGTGACGGTGGTAATGGTGATTGTTGTTGGCCATGTTCCAGGGCAAGTTGAAGCCAAAGCCATCCAGCTGCTGCTGATGGTTGGGAGGCCCACCCCCATGCGGATGAGGCCCAGGGCCCGGTGGGGGACCACCCATCAGTGGCCCACGCACCCACTGGGGGGCTGGCCCAGCTCCAGGCCCCTGCCCTGGGAAAGGCTGGTTCTGGAAATGGTTGCCGATAGGGTGAGGATGTGGGGCACTGGGCCCATGTGGGCCTGGTGGAGGGGGTGGCATGCGGCGGTCTGGGTAGAAAAGTGGTCCACCCTGAGACCAGTGGGGGCGGCCATGGTCATACAGGAACAGCTGGCGTGCGCCCTGGTTAGGCATGCTCATGCTGCCCTGAAACACAGAAACATCTTTGATGAGGATGCCAATCTCATCAGCCTCAATTGTTGTATTATGCATGTTACAGCTTTCTAATTTTCTGACCTTCTCAAGTCTTTTCATGTGTGTTTTGTGAACTGCACTATCACCAAAATTCACTTCTCACTGTTGTTTTTATTGCTGCTGTTCACTACCTATGCTTGTTGCTGTTTTCAAAGTTAATCTTTGTCACTTTTTTCAGTGGCAATTCCAAGGTTCAACATTGTTTACAACCATCATGCAAATGTAATTCATGCTTGTATAAACATCTTTTCCCCAATTCTGGTTAAGCACAGCTGATCAATAAACAGATTTTTTTCAAAAGCATTTATCATATCAGCAGTTTCCTTTTCATTTTAAACTCTGCTCCCTAAGTGAGGGCCCCCAGAATATTCAAGCCAACACATTTTGGTCCATACAATGCAGCTTATACTGTTAGTAAATGCAAAGGAAAAGAATATCTAGTAACCTATCTTAGGTTATAGGGTAGTGGATGTGTACGAGACTTCCACTTTTCTAGGGGCCAGCACTGTGTGGGTGGTGCCTATCTCCTCTCTGAGTCTCAATGGCTTATTTTCCCCGACCCATGGTGTATGTAGACATTCACAGGTTAAATGGGGAAAGTGCGCTGTGGCAAATGGATTTGGAACCATCCTATGGCTGCACCTTCAAAGAGGCCAACACTCTAACCATTCTGCTATCCACTTGCCCATTAATGCTGATGGTAATGTAATACTCCCATACTCCCACATACACACAAACACATTGTGTGGTTTAGAAGAACCAGTTTTTGGGGGCAAAACATCACATAAAACCTACCGCCACTTTTAAAATTAAAAAAAATTGCAGAAAGATTTACTTTCTTGAAAGAGTCTCCATAAAATAAAATCACTGTCTTTAACACCAAAGCATAGCTGGCTGCCATTTCCATGTTATGGATGCATTGTCGGCGAACATCCCAGAGCAAGAGCAACCAACAAAAAGAAATTACCAGAAAATGGACTGATTCGCCAATCAGATGTTAAATCTGGCTTCCTTAGTGATTAAAGTTGTAATATTTATGCCCTAATACCATAGCAATAGTAAAATAGCAATACATTCAATGCTGCATGCTGAAGATGTAGGAAGAGGATAACACACTATTAAAATGTCAAAGACTCACTTGATGCCCCAGTGAAGAATTGCTTGCTTTAAGTTTAACCTACGAAACTATGGTACTAAATATTTTACACATAACTGATAAAATTGTATTTTTCTTGTTGAAAAATATTTTTCATGATTTTGTTACTGTATTGTCAGAAGTGGACGTGAACAAACACAACAGAAGCAGAAACATATTTCAAATCTGGAATTTTATAAATTGTTTTCTAACAGATCATACACTGATAAGTGATATTATTGATGACGTTAATCTAGGACCCAAGGCCCTATACAGAAAGGAAACTCTGCCTGAATCTATTGTTCCTGAAATTTCTTTTTCGTCCTTTTTTCTGGAGGGGGGGAGGGGAAGGGGTGTTAGAATGAACGTTTTAAATGCTGGCTATTTAAAGACATGATAATAAGGACAATCATTACCATTAATCTCACTGGACCTCCCCTCACCTAACTTCAAACATCAAATATGAACTTCATAATCAACACAGACACATAAATGCTTACTTGAGAATATGACCGACAACGAAAAGACAACATAAACTGCAAATTCTATGAACTTGACCTCAAATACTGGGCAGAACTTGATAATGTGGATGAAACCAAGTCATATACAATTTGTTCTGTCACCAATTAGTTGTCTAAAATATAGTATTATGTTCAGCATAGTCTTGATGCTCAAGGAGAGTGGAGGGCATTGCTTCTACTCTATTTAGGGAAGGTATTATATGCATACAGATTACACAAGAAATGGAATAAAAACACCTCAATCTGAATTTATGACTGGTATGCTCCTATCTGGTCCGATTTGATTAAGGCAAGAATCTCCTAACATGACCAATTCGTCTGGTCATTTAAAATTTCTATTAATCCTTTCCCATTGGTTTGGAGGCTACTCTCCAAAAGAAATTTCAAGCGGCTGCCAGTGCTGGGGAGAGGGAAGTAACCTGTATCTTCATATAAATGAACAATTTTTCTTTATAGCAATCTCCCTTACACTACAAAAAAAAAAAGATGATATTAGAGGAGAAACAAAAGTTTTTTTGGACAACACCATTCAGCACGGTGTGAAGGGGCCTCCGCCATCTTATTTTCAGTTTGGATACTCTTTCAATGCAGCTTTTTGCACAGAATTCACACCAGACAGAAGTCAGGTAGGAATAATTTTCTTAAGTTTTACTTTTAAAGTGTGTTGAAATTATGGTTTTATCTGTGCAAGTTTTTTTTTCCAATTTTTTTTTCGAACAGAGACTACAGGGGAAGCCATGGTACATGTGATGGAGACAACGGGCGGCTGTGGCTGTTTTATAAAGTAACTGGCCCTGTACTGCACATAATTTAGGATTTGGTTGCTTTAGCTTTCTCATCCTCATTATCATATATAAAATTGCCCAGAGGATTCATTCACCAAGTGAAATTTTTGGGCACTGTTAGAAAAATGTTTGTGCAACTCAGCCCAGATCATTTGAAAACAGTGATACTTGAGACCATCCATCACAAAAAATGCCCAGTACTGGAGGTGCCCCAGGAGAGGGGAGTGGGTGTGGGTACACACAAACACTAACATTTTAACACATACACGAGGTTCCAAGAACATTACAAGTGAGAGATGAACCAGCGGACACAATATATATGTACATCTGTTGACAGTGAAGATCTAGTGCAAGACTAAATGCCATACCTGCAACCAAATGATAACATTTGTTTTCCTGGACAGAGTCATCTTGGGGTGTCAGTGATGGGCACACAAGAGTACAGTTATGTTCGATTCCAAGATTGCTGTCCTGCTGAAGTGAAGCAATCAAGGGAACAGTAACTGAAGGGGCTTAGTTGAAACCTGTGGCTGTAGTAGTGTCAAGCACAAATCTTCTGGTGCTTGAAAAGCTTTGTTGTGCCTACCGCTTGCTCACCACCCCATCCCTCTCAATCAACTTTCAGGCTGGTAGCTTTCAGTTTCTGGTTCCCTGCAGGCTGAGTGATTACCATAAGAACTTTCAAATGCTAAATAATTCTATCCTATGATCAAAAGGACTGTTAACTATTATTCTATCCTATACTCACAAAACTGCTTATTATAAACTCAAAAGGCTCCTAAATATGGTAATTTGTATACTAAGAGGACTGCTAAGTACTATATCCGATACTCACAGGACAGCTAAATATTCTATCCTCACAGGACTACTAAATATTCTATCTATGCCTGCAGGACTGCTAAATATTCTTTTCTATGCTCAAAGAACTGCCTCGCATTCTCTGATAAATATAGTCTAATGAAGCTAAATCATCTGCTTCCCTCACCTTGCAATCTCTCTTCCCACATCTCATAATGGATGATGATTACATAATGCCACAAGTGAAACAATGTTAGGCTATACATGCTGTAACTGTTTCGAATTCAATGGAAATCATTGAACAGAGAATAAGAAAATGCATATATAATAAGTGAACCAAAGGATTTAAACCAATGTCAAAAATCAAAATATGGGATGCAGAAGAAACTGGTAGTAAGCAAGGCTGATGGTACCAAATCTGACACGGAATTTAAAATGCACCAAGCACAAGTGTGTGTGTGTTTTAAGGACCTGGGACAGGGCAGAGGGGATAATCAAAAGTGAAAATGGTCAGAAAATGATCCAAATGCTGCAAGAAATAATGATAAATTTGCCTAAAATATGTTTGGACGTATCCATCTTTTTACAATTTAACAATTTATCTCATTCTTCTCAGCCCCCACCTCCCACCACCTTTCCTAACCAGTTTTAAGCTATTACTTTAAAATTAAAGTCTGAAAGATGTAACGGTGGTTAGAAAAAAAGACAACTGAAGCTCTTCAAAAAACTTGGGTTGATGCTATCCTCAGCCTAGCCTACCCTCTTCAAGGAGCTGCACTGGATGTTTTACACGTGCATTTGCTGTGCTACATGATTTATTTCTTTATGACTGCACTGGATGTTTCTTTGTGAGGGTGAACCACTTGTTACTATCACCACCACCATAATAAATCTATGCTTTTTTTTGCAAGATTTGTATTTAGTTACGAGACTGGTGGTCGCAAAAACTGCAGATTATAACAACTAAAACTACTAATTCAGGAATGGCACAAATATACATTTCTATCTCAACCCCATGATCTACAGATGGATGGTGTGAGTAGTGTGTAAACTGGTCCATAAACTATTTATTGCTACTAGCCTCAGGAGGTGAGCCACAATCAATATTATTATGGCAGCAAACCTCTGAACACCACCACCCCAAAGTTTGGCAAGTAAATGTGGCAACAAACTTAGATGACTGAAATAAGAAAGTAAAAGGTGTATAGAACAGATTTCATATTAAAGTTTATTTACATCATTTCACGAAGAGATATCTTTGGAACTATTAAAACAACCATGCAAATCAGTGCCAACAAACTTTGCTGTACACTTGGCTTTGGCTATGTTATTATTAGGTTCAACTAGAAATATATGTTACAAATAACTTCATTCAGAGTCAAAATAATGTGAAAAATACTTTATAAGATAAATACCACATTTACACTATCTCTTTATATGACCCGAGTTTCCACAAATCCCAAGCTACAAAATTAAGAAGCAAAGCCCTTAAAACATTGCACTAATGACTGTCCATTATAAAATGAACCAGACAAAAATGACACCCCCAACCCCCCAACTTTATAATACTCCTATTGTTATCATGGATGGATAGAGCCATATTCTACAAAAATCAGATTTAACTTTATTTAATGCTATTTAGTTATACAAGGGCACTACTACAAAGTGCTAGCTTTGTCAAGCTGGCCAGGGGACAAATCTTGCACCATAGCATCACCAGTAGCCTGGTTCAAATGCCCAGATTTTAACCAAGTTTACTTATCCTACTTGCACAGTTGCAGCTATTTCTACTGCTGTCTGTGGTGATTTGGTTTCCTAAGTACTGCAGTTATAATTTTGACAGTCCCTAAAGAACCTGCAAACATTATGCGACTTATCCAATCACCTTAATGAAATTAATCCTGCAATAATGCACGGAAGCTGCTAGAATCAGGAGCCCAACTAAAAAAAGAAAAAGAAAAAATATAGTAGCGCAAATTAAAGACCATCAAAATAACTCTAAGCTGAAAATCAGCTGCACAACAGACAGGTTCTGGGAAATATTTAAACTATAAGAACAAAATGAGCTGCTGACATATAGGCTTGTTCTATACTATAGAATTTTGTTCCCATAGTTCTAGTCTTCAACTTTTGCAGTTTTGAGATCATTTGCTCAGATTACCAAAATGATAATTTGAAAAAAAAAACTTGCTGTAAATTTATGCATGCCCTTTTTTCACATTTTGGGGGGTGGGTGGGTGTACTGTCCTCATCACCCCTCACCCATCCCATAAGACTTGCAGGGAGGATTAAAAATGGGGTGAGGGGGAAAGAAAACAAACTTCAACAAATCAGGTGGCTAACCAAATGCTGCAAGTAGACTTGGGAGCCTCACATGCCTTAATCCTAGATAACATCAGGAGTCAAGGAGACCAAGGGCTTGTAAAATCTATGCAAACCTCAAATAGCATGGTACAGCGCCGCAACTTCAAGAAGTTTTCACTTGTGCCCAACCATATGTTCATTATTCATATCAGCGGGCCCCCTCACTTTAGTATGTGTATTGCACAAACACTGAGGCATACAGGTTCTGTGTTTTCGACTGAAACAAAAAGAAAGCCAGAAAGACATAGAGAAAATGCATCTTACATCTTGATGTGTGCAATGATGACACTGAATATAGGTTTTATGAGCTGCCTGCTGAGCACTCTCCCTTTGCGTCTACCCTACCAAGGGAACAGAGCTGTACAGCAGCCATGTTATACATTTCGAATGTGTCCACGGGAAGGTGTAGTAAATGAAAGTGGTGTCCAGTTTCATCATCATGTGAAGCAACTGCCACTTCATAAAAATTTTGAAACAATTGGCGTGTAACGGTATGGGGTTCAGAGTATGGATTAATTCTTCTTCCCCACCAAATTATAAAATAATTTTTGCACACCCCTAAGCACATTGTCATGCTTGAGGTTTCCAACAGGAACAAAATGCAAATGTCACATGCTTTGTGAATATTGTTGGATATATTGTAGATTTTAATAATTTTTGTATGTTTCTAGCATTATTTTTAAATTGTAGAAGACATCCTCCAACACAGACACATTCAAGATATTTTAAGTTTTAAGCTAAAATATGACAAAAATGAATTTAAGTATCTTGTTTTCAAGCTTAAAAGGTTACTGCCATTTAATAAGATATTAAGAGTAACACAAAGTAAAATTTCTCTAGTTGTTAACTGTTTAACTTAAGCTTTTATTACTGCTACTACTGACAAAACATGTATTTCAAATACTAATTTCATATATCCTACCTGGAAACAGGGCATAAGGAAAATTTAGACGATGAGTCTAAACAAAAACAAAAAAATCTGACAAGGGAAAAAAGCGCAACCAGCACTATATCATATCAAATACCTATTCACATAATTGCCCTTCACACTAAACAAATTAAAACTGTTTTACAGTCTAACCTTAACCCCGCAAAAATACACAGTTGACAAGCTGTTCTTTGACCTATGCAGACGAGGCAAACAAAGAAGTGTCAGGACAATGCTGTGACATGTCAGTGTCTGCTGGTCTAGTAAGCTGGGTCGCCTTTGTCAGTTTGTGTTGCTGTGTGGTGGCATACTCATACTGCAGTCAGCGACAAGATTCTTCATTCACGACATGCATGCACTCTTCTAAATTGCGATATGCTCGAGTTAACATAGATTTTACGAATGACAGGTTACGACCACGCAAATTATAACTTTAACAATAATATGACGAAATTATTTTCTAAACTATTTGTGATAAAACGGTTTTGATAATTATCCCCAAAATGAAAAATCAAAATGTACTCTGCGCAGACATTCGACAAGAAAGCTCTTTGTCCATACTGCCTGTTCTCACCGTTAAACCCTTTAACAAGAAACAGCAAAAAACGACAGGATAGAAGTCACGAAGAAAAAATATGCAGAAGAATCAAGACAGTGACAGGAAAAAAATGTCGTCTGTTTCTCAGCTGATACAGCAAAGCAGGCTACACGGCACACACAAGCGCCACCTGACCTTGTTCGATGTAAACAAATACTTCATTTGAAGCTCAAACGAGCGCTTCCGAGCACTTAAACGGTTGCAGAGAACTGAAAAGGAACTAAAAAGCCCAAGTAAAAATGTGTCTTACTGTTTCTCTCACTACAGCCTCCCGAATTCGAGTGATTTCGGAGCAAATTCGTCGATGGTTCCTTGTTGTCAATCTGTGTTGATGAATTTTGTACGTCATGTCATTGTCCACCCGATTTGGATATTCTCGGCTCTTTCCGTACCAGTCGGAAACTTACGAACGCCCATGGGAGGCTACTTCCTCAGCTCTTGCAATTATCGTAAGTAGAAGGGAAACAAATCTTCGCTTGCTTCCTCCCGCTCTATGACGTCACCTCTGAACGCGAAAAGGCAGCAGAATGAGCGTGACTGACTTATACGTTATTTATTAGGGAGATTTCTTTCAGCTGTCAAACTGTCTGCAGATATGCCTTACAACTGTACCCTTTATGAAAAATCTGTAAAGCAAAAACAAGAAAGCTACGATTATGAATAGATATGCGAAATAATTAGAATATGCCGACTTTTTGTGTGTCGTTTCTTGAAAACTACAAATAAAATAATATGGCCGGTGATGCAGCTTTCTGACGTCTTGTTGCGCTAGAAACAATTCTTGATGCAGTTAACATCGCAATGCGTAGTACATCAACACCCAACAGTGCTGACTACAGAAGTTAGCCACCGGTGAAGAGGGGTGGGGGGGATGCTGTAATACAATTCGAACTGTAATCCGCCACCTTTTACTCCTGCTTTGACAATCCGCTAGCTCACAAGCAGAAATACGATACACGCCATCGCTTGCGGGAGGTAATAAATACATCACAGATTTTGGCACTGTTTTCTCAGCGATTCCAATTTTGAGCGTCAAAATGAACTGTTTCTTCCAAACCGAAGAGCAGAAGTAGAGTAACCGGCGTAGAGTTCAACAGCCAATTTCTGAATTCGTCACGTCTACTATCACTTGAAAACACAATGTTTTCATTCGTTCACATCCGAAACTTCAGGGTTATTTACGAAAACAGATTCAGTCCGCCAGTTCTATCAAGTCATGCTAAGAGTTGCATCCCTTCCATCGAGACAAGAGTCGCTTCTTTCTCCAGCTAGGGACACGGTGGGGTGTTTGTGTGGGGGTGGGGGCAGGAGCCTACTATTACTGGCACATATGCCGCATGCATCTGTGTGAAGGATGTTCGGAAGAGGAAAGCTTCTGTAGAAGCTTCATTCTTCCGACTTTGCGATTAATTTTATTTGTAACAATACTTTTTTGTGCAACTGATTTTATGCACTATTGTTTTTTGGTACCTGTTGTAAACGGTACTAATTTTGCCACCACATAAGATCATTTTGACCTTTTATCCACAACAGAAATTTCAATTTACACCACAGTTTTAAACCTCTGTACCCAGTCCGTGTACTTGGGAGTAATCAGCATACCTGTCAAATCTTGCATTTCCCCCATAATTATGGAATTTGGGCAATTTTAAAACCTTACACTGTGAGCTGACAATCTTAAACTTTTCTCGAACTTTTGTCAAAATGAGGTTCCTCTGAGTTATAAATAACCAAGAACATCCATCATTTTATTTCTGACTCTGCTTTTGTATATCTGAGTGTGTCTGCAAGAATGTGTTTATTTGAAACAAAGTTTTTTTTTCATTTTTACATTTAATATTGTGTCATATCAATTTCTCATATTTCTTATGATTGCTCATGATTTTCTTCTTAAACTTTTGGTATGGTGAGTAACATCTTATTGCAAGAGGCCTCAGTAGCTTGACAGTTTCACTTATTTACATTGTCTTAATAGTCTCATTTATATGGTCTTCTCCCCATTTAGCAAAAATATTACTTGTTCATTGAAGCCATTTCAAAGCTTACCATTCTTTATACGAGCATTTGCAGGAAGAAGCTAGAACAGCTAAGCTGCATGTATGATTAAAGATTTAAGTTACATGCATGGAACAGACCTGCCTAAATGTAGGAAGGACCTGCCTAAACACTATCTCATACTCTTTCCCTTGACCCCCATGTGCAGGTGTGTATATATGTGTGTGTGTGTGTGTGAGCAGAAAGATTGTATATTGAAAGAAAGATGATTTTGAGAGCGAGGCACCAAGAGATAAAGAATAATAGTAATAAATAGGTGAAGTCTTTGGGCTGCCTGGCATTTTGCTGTCACTTCTAATAGTTTCAGGCATTTATATGTGGCACTAGTGAGCAATACACTGCTCAAATTGTGATCTGAAAAAAATCCCCAGTAATCCATCAGTCTTGAAAATACATGGCTAGATCAGTGCAATGAAGGACTGGTACTAAACAGTTAGACAAAGTATGTTCAGAAAGGGTGAATATAAGCTCAGCCATGCACTGAGTTAACGTTTAATTGTAACAAATGCACATTTACATTTTTTTAGATTTTGCTGACGAAAAAAGTAAGATGGCTACACAAAATCTTTTGTCAAGTGCACAAAAGTGAAACAGCACGAGCTGTGTTCATTTTACAGCCTCCTGTCTGCTCCCACCATGTTCTTAACTAATGCTTGGTGCAGGTTTCATGAATGCGTGAAAAGGGGTGTGAGTGTGTCTTTGAATTTTTTTTAATCATTTAGCTCCATAGGTTTCAGAGGGTTACTGCTGTCCTCCTCATCTGTGGTCTATGCCTGTGTTTCAGTGTGTAAGTGCAAGAGTGCCTGTGAGTGTAAGAGTGCCTTCGAGTGTGTGTGAGTGTGAGGTGCGTGTGTGTGTGTGTGGGTCTGTATTCAATCTTAGTCTGGTACTTGTTTCAAAAAAGGATGACTTGTGTGTGGTCCTTTGACCACTAGAGTTCAGGAGAACTGCATGAATTTGGGTCAGGTTATGAAAGTATTTTTATCATCCATTTGTAAAAGTGCTTGTAAACTCCCGACCGCTTTTATAGATCCGAAGGGCGGACAAATTCTCATACAACTAACCCCGGTTTCTGTTCATAAAAAAAGAAATCTTAAGGATTCATTCACTCCACATATTGTACTTGTTATTTGATGTGGACGGCTTAGATGCGCCTAGTGAGACAATCCAGTCCAAACCAAGAGTGTGAAAATACGTTTAAGGTTCGGACTTTTGATTAGCGGCTTATTGGAAGATCTAGGAAAGGTTTGCTGCTTTAAACTATAAACTGGTGACAGCCGACAAAGCTTCCAGAATGTTGATGAAAGGTGGGAAGGGGCGGGGATCAACGCCCATCCTCTTCCCTACTGACACGCCCTCGCTGAATAGATCTACAGTGGAAGACTTGTAGAACTCACCTAGGGTTTTCTAATCGCCTGCAAGAATTAGCCTTGGAGCTGCGAAATCGTGCACAAAATGCAAACGAGCTTAAGAAGATTCAGCGAAGAAGACCAGCTCACTCTTTCTTTCCAGGTATATACGTACCTGATCGAAGAGGTTTGTTTCCTTTTATCTGGAGGTGGCTGATCCGGTTGGGGGAAGAATTAGAACCGAGAGTGAGTACGTGATGGTGGGAAACTCGATCAAGGTTTGCGCAAAGTGAAAACAGTAACACCCAGAACATTTTTGTGTTATCCTTTGTACATCGATGACAACAACTCACGGACGTGGAGCGATTGAAAACCATGATGCACGGGAATATGTATAGATATGACACGAATTATAGGTTTAAATCGCAAAAAGATGAGATTGAAATGAAAAGCACGTGTGTTAGCTCTGTAGGGGTACGTTTTGCATTTTGGCAGGACAGCACTGCTACAATAATTCGATTCACAATACCGACGATTAACAAATAATTTCTACATTAGATAGTCAGTGGAGTTCTGCTTGCGACTTACTGAAACATGTCTTGCGCCACATATTCGTATATGCATGTTTATCATACGATATGACAATGATAGTACTTAAGGCAACCAGTTTCATGCATAAAAAAATAACTTTGCCTCCATGAACAGCGTCAGGGTCAAATAAGCAGCAGGTGAGGATATTTACCTCTGGGGGCAGCGGCGAAGCCTTCAACTTGGCTTCCTGCACTGCTACATGGCCAGACGAGGTTACATTTGTAGCGCTCGATTCCTCCAAGCAACGTCGCTAAGTTCCCCAAGCCTTGTGAAGGGTTATCGCGTTCTAACACAGTGACGACATTCGCAGAGCTCAGCAAACATGACGTCACTGGGAAACATTTTTGCATCATATCCTTGTGACGCGAACGCGCATCCATATCTGTGCATGTTCATAATAAATAAATGTGCATGTGTTTATGTGGATTTGAAGGTTTTTGTTAACTTCTCCCTCTGGGATTTTGTCTTTCGGTTTCTGCGCCACGGTCAGGACTCTTTCTGGTAGCTTTGCTGGGGCAATATAAAAGAGCTTTATTATTAATAGAAGTATACAATACATGCATGTATAATGATACATAATGTGGACAGTGCAATAATGAGAGGCACTTGGGGGCAACACACCGACGTTAAAATGCGCAGTGGCTTATTCTACTTTGCTGGCTATCTTTCAGTCGAAGTTCACGGGTGATGGGTTAGTTTTTGGACTTTCTTCTCCCGTAATTATCAAGGAGTCTATCTGACAAAAACTGTATCGTACACGCATGCACGCACCCACAAGGGCACTGAACAAGAGCTAGGATCTCAGATGTTTCGACTTAACAGTATTTGTCTAAATATTTATAAATGCATATATCTGTGTATATATACATACATATAATCGCTCAAAGCAGTGGTAAGGAACTAATCCAATTATTTGAAAGAAAGATTTCATCTAACATGGATAGATTACCTCCACCCACACCAGCTTCTTTTAGCTCCTTCACAGTTACGGTCCACACCCACTAACGCACAAATAAGCAGGAGGTTTAATTGGCAGGGACCTCTGCAAATACTTCACGAAAGAAGCCAAGTAGTGTGTGCTGTGTGGCGCCAGAAGTAATGTATTCTTTTCATTTAATCTCGCTAAATTAAATTTTTTGTCGTCAGGTTTACTGTTTGCCGCTATGTTTAATAATGTTTTAAATATCATTAACACCCACGTCAATTGCGTGTTCTTCGAGCTATTAAAAGTGTTTCTCGTTTGCAGGCAACACGTATCAGACACGCACGCGCGCACGCACGTACGCACGGCCGGCCCGATGCACGCTCTGAGACATTCCCTTTTTTCCACAAGACAATATGTTTGAATGTTTGTTTTACTTTTTATTTATGCTTTGGCACATTTGCAGGTAACATTTAATAAACCATGAGCAACAGAAAACTTAAAAAAAAAACTTCTGAGGCAATGTCTGGACAGCTTCTCTCCTGAAGTGCAGTTCTGTAGGGGAAATAAAAGTGAGAGCTACAGGCAGTATAATTTTGCACTTGGCTGCTCTATTTTTTTTTAAAGAAAAGTTAACGCATCAGAGATCTGTAGCAAAATATGGCAGCTTACTTTTATAAGTACATCTCAGTCTTCAAAACCAAGCACACTTTTACAGGACAACTCTTTTCTTTAACACTGTGGTCAAACATTTCAGTTTTATGACATACTTGTCGCGCCATACAAGTCAGCAACCCTGCAGGCAGAGCTACGTTCTGTGTATGTCCATGCACTCGAGATTCCACAGATTTTGCAGCCTAGAGTAACCGCCTGATATTTATCTCGGATGTCGCTCAGCGAGCTTTCTTACCACCACTTAATGAACCTCAACATAAAAGAAGCACATTGAAGGCAGCATTCCTGCAGCCCATGAACTTCCTCTTGTCTCATACACACGCACGCACAACAAGGTGGCACTGTCTGAAAATGGACATGTACACAAAGAAACGTATATATACCTGACAAGCACGCCGAGTGTGTATGTGTGTGTGCATTTCCTTTATGAGTAAATGGCTATTTTTAGCTAAGACGGGCAGAATGATATATTGTTTTCCATCATTTCTCGATAGCGTAACCTGTTCCTGCTTCTCTTTTCTTCCTTCCCTCTAATTGAATGTGTGCATTCGTACATATTTACTAGTGCCTTTAAGGTAAATGTAGATGATACATTTGCTGCAATTTTTAAGCATTAAGATGGCGACACACTAGATGACCATAAACCGTGTCTCTCCACTTCACTTTCCATTCCTGTTTTCAGTGTACCATTTGTCTCGAGTACCTCTTTATATTTCTTTTTGTCTACTGCCTCCCCCCCCCCCCTACGTCTCCTCAAGGTGATCGTATTTCTGTGGTCTCCCTCCTGCTCGTCTAGAAACAACTACGGCACCTACAATATACAAACTGTTACACTTATCGCAAGAGACTATATTTCCTTAGTACAGTGTTGGCTACAACTCTTACTAGAACATGAATAGGCCCCCCCCCTACCCCACCACCACCAAATAAATTGCATGGCTCGTATTGTACCTTTCACTTTATATATATATATGTCTCTGTTAGAATGACTAGCTAACTTGTTTACATTCATAAAGCACTATTATTTTCATTTTTCTTACTAATCATTAACATGGTTTCAGATCCGTATCTTAAAGTGAAACCACCAATGATTGCCCGTCCACGGAAATAGAACGTCACAGATAAACGGACACAGTATCAACAAAGAGCCTTTTTCAAACTGCTTTTTATCGTCTAGCCGACAGTGATATCGTGAAGGTCACCTTGGTATGTTGTTATTCACCGAGTTTTGCTTTGAGCGATGATATCTAATTAAGACATCGAGTTCCGCACCAGAGGGTGAAGTACACAAGGCAGGGCAAAGTTCGAGAAGCGTGGGCATGCGGTTATATCACTGTCCTTTCACTGATTAAAGCACATCTGACAACGATTACTTTTAGTAAAAGTGCACTGGTCCATTTTCACTGGAAATTCTAGAATATCTTCCGCTGCGCTTTTTGCTGGTCACACAGACTTACAATTCAAGCAGCCCTCTCAAGTTCGACCCGGCGTAGTTACCAGCAGAACAACCGGAAGTCAGATGTCAGCAGCGAGGTTTGGCTACATCCCATCCTCCACAGAAAAACACCACAGCCTACCTATGACATCCTACCCACCCCCCAGCCCTGACCCCGACAGTACAACTACCCAACCCTAAGCTCCTTACCCTTCTGCAACGCATCTGTGTGAGAGATAAGATTTGGTTTTCCGACGATTTATCTGTAAGCCCGTCTGTTACCTTACTCGCCATGCAACACACGAACTTGATTACGACATTAAAAAGGAAAGGGATGGGTAGGCGTAGCGGAAGTTGTTGCGCTCTTAAAAAGAGTCCAACGCTTACGGTGGGTGCGCATCGGCCGTGCGCAGCACCTATTCAAGACCGCACGCTTCCCCGGGGCAGTATAGAAAAGAATGGTCTCTCCATCTTCCCTTATGTGATCTATGGAAGCCACTGTTGTTCATCCTCGTTCACGACATCTGGGCAACAGAAGCCTGGGAAAAAAACTGAAAGGTCAAGACACTGCCCCGTCTGCTGTTTCCGTGTTATTTATAGTATTCGAGAACGGGGCTTGGAAAGGGGAGGTTTTTTCCCCCTGGCTTCGCTTGGGCTGGGCAGGGCAGATTTTCTTATGCAGTCAACGGGGCTCACAGGACCGTTCTATATCGAACCTGAGAAGACCGCTCTGGGAGCGAGAGGAGTTCCCATGTACTGGTAGAATTTAATGAAGGAAAAAAGGCGTCTACACATGCAGAACACATTAGGGGCAAAGACGACTGTGCAGTTTTCCATTGCTGGAGTAACATGGCGCTTGAGCATTGCCATGCTCCTTTTTGAGTTGTCTGCAACGGTTCGACAGACCACGGAGGAGTGACGCAACAAGAACCACAATGTGTTCCACGAAAAAAAAAAAGACGGCTAAACAATAGGGTTGGGATTTTCTGAAACATTTTCAACGGCTTGTGTCAATATGTAGTTTTAATGGCCAAATGTTTGTTCCTTCCTCCGTTTAGCACTGATCCACGGTTTCCTACTTTCCCGCAGTTGTGGTTGTTGTGGCGGGCGGACTAACAAGGATCAAAATTTATCACGAGTGTAATTGCTCGTTTGCGTCCGCGGATGCATGCGTAGAGGAGCTCTGCCTAAGTTCACGAAAAATGTCAGAGCGACAAAGTTTTCCCGTAAGGCCAATCTCCCATGGTCCGACTAATATAAATTGGGGAAGCCACAAAGACTGACCAAACGCCTTCAAAGACAATGACGAGATCCTCTTCACAACCTAAATTTTGATTAAAAGCGTCGTGTAATCTCTGTCCGCACAGACCTGCCCCCCTCCCCCTCTACCCCCAAACAAGAGTGTTATTGCAGACGGTATGTCTAATTTTTTTATGAAGCCGCTTTAATTCATCATTTAGTCAAAATACGAGAGAGAATGAGAGACAGACACGACACCTCGATCTGAGAGATGGCAAGATTCGACAAGCATGTCGCTGGGTATGATGATGAGAAATCTCTATGGTAACATCTCACTTGAAAAGTTGTTTAATGTTGTAACTGACGTCTTGCAGATTGAAGCACAGTAAACTAAGACAATAAGCCTTTGCCCTCATCTGCAAAACCCATTCCCTAGCTTAATGTAAACCATATAACAATACACCACGTATCCGAGCGAAAAATATTACAAAATGGCGAAATGTACAAAAACTAAAGACTTTTGATATCAAAGTTGTTTCTGCGGATGATACCAAAGACATTGGTATTATGTCAAATATCACAAAAACCAAAGCAGATGCTCTTGTTGTGTAAGAACAGTCGCTAAAGGAAAAGGACTATGTACACAGTTGATAGGTACACAGTTCACAGCTGATGATGTCAAAAACACCCCTCCACCCACCCCCTAAACCCCCCAACTCCCCAAACCCCCCAAATCTAATGCTCCGTGTGTTGTCTGTGCACGCCTACACGCGTACGTTTGCATGCGTTCGTGTTTGCGTACGCGCGCGTGTAAGTACGTTTCATTAACAATTGCACATTTGAAGGTAGAAAAAATAGTGCGACACACAAAATCACAAAAATATCACAGCCAAAATGTCAACCAAAACAAACAAAAACAAAATGGAGCCAGTAACTGAGACAGGGGCGGAGAAAAAGTCTCTGCCTAGGCAACTGTCTTCGCGATGAGTCACAGAAATCGCTGTTCCATCATCAGCGATAAAGGGTCCTCTGCAGGCATGTTGTCCAGGTGGAACAGCGACAGCATGTCCACAGAACTTTCAGTTTCCCTGTCAAGTGACACCTCATCCTTGCTGCCTGCGACCTGGTCGTCCTTGACCTCCCAAGGTGCTGACTCATGCTCAGTAGCACGATCGAGCAAGTGCCCAGTCGGTGAGTCTCTGCTCAAGTCCAGTTTGGAACCGTCGCGAAGGACCTCTGTGCCTGCCGAGTCAAGCTTTGCTCGCTTCCACGAAGCGGTCATGTCATCGGCAGAATCAGTTTTACGGCCATCATCCTCGCTTTTTCTTTTCCCTCCCACCGGCGAGGGGCTCCCCGAAGACGCCACTTCAGCGTCTGGGATGGACAGGCGGAGCGGCGTGCTGAAGTAGCTCAGTTCCTGGCAGCCACAGCTGTCCCTGACCTTCATCAGCCTGGCGGCCGAACACAGCAGACACACGCCGTTGGAGATCCGATGAGACAGCGACACGGACAGACAGTCCCCGCACAGCAGGTCTTTCGACTCGGGACAGAACACGTTGTTGTTGTCGTCTAATCCCGCCTTCAGTTCCCCCACATCCTGCAGGCGAGGAAAAGCAATCGTCAAATTGCACTGGCCATCGTCGAGATTGTCAGCTTTTATCGCCGCTGTGTTCTCGTCGTCTTCCTTGTAGCGAGAATTGACCGAATGGTCTGCCTTCTTCTCCTCTTTTGCACATATACTTGAGGTGGCTGACGTGGACGAAGATGAGGAGGAACAAACGAAGGTCGAGGATGAGAAGGTAAGAGCGGAAGAGGTGGCTGTCGTCTGAAAGAGGCCGGGGTCTCTGGACGTGTTGTTCGTTTGGAAGAGGCCGCGGTCTCTGGACGTGTTGTTCGTTTGGAAGAGGCCGCGGTCTCTGGACGTGCTGGGTGAACAGGCGGCTGTGGGCACAGAACAAGAGACGCTAGCGCACAGCCTGGGTTCCGTGGACCCAGCGGTCGAGAAAAGGCAGGTGTTGAGCGACGGCACCGGCAGGTAGGGGGACTTTGCCGACACCCGGTGGCTAAACCCCTCGTCCAGCAGCCCCAGCACGATGTCGTCTGCCGGCACGTCGTAGTTGCTGATGACATCGTCCAGAAAGTGCTGGAAGTTCTCTTTGTCCTTCACCGCCTCCTTCAGGAAGTCCATGTCCAGCTCACATGTTTCTGCAAAATCGAAGACAAGACCAACCTGGTAAAGATTTGCTAGGTTCGCCAAAGTCCATTTTTTAAAAACATGTCATAATTTAACTTTATGATAAAGTTACGAACGAAAGGATAATTTTAAGTTTTGTTCTCAATGTCACGGAAAGGGTACATTTTTGAACCACTTTTTACCTCACCACCACACGCAGAAAAAAAAATCACCAACACAATACTTAGCACGTATAACCATCCTTCTTTCCCTCTTCAGAAAAGACTCCTTAACTCCAACCTACGCTGCAGTTTTTGATAAGACCGAGATAAGATCATCAGGAAGAAAAGGGGACATAATTACGCAATGTCGATTGCGAACACTGAGACATAAACCGACAGTCCATCACCTGTCCCCTTTTCCGCTGTGTGTGTGTGTGTGTGCGCGCGCGCGCGCGCGCACGTGGGGGGGGGGTTGGTGGGTTGGGTGGGGTGGAAGCGAGCTAGAGCAAGGAGGTGACGAAGACGGTCTCTTAAAGACTCGCTATTGAAGGATACAGGCGCAGGCAAAGAAAGCGTACATTCGAGAACTTATTTATATACGTACCAAAAATAGAGAACACGGATGCAGGCAAATTATCCATAATTTAAAGGAGCGTTGCCGACTCTGAGTCAAGTAATTACAGAATGCGCCCACCTAGAACTGTCTTCTCACATTCTCCCAGCCAGACTGCAGGAAATGACAGGTTCTTGTAATTACGGACCGCTGTCTGACTGAAGAGATCCCCAGGGAACACGAAGGATTTCAGAGGCATGCAAATATTTTCCCCTGAGATCGGGAGCGATAAACAATAGATTAGCTATCACGTCTCCTCTTCTCGAATCTCCTTCCTCACTGTCAATAGCAAACCAGTCGTGCGAGGCTGGCGAATGTAACACGGGCTTCCGCATTGTCGCGTGACAGAACAATGAGCTTGTTTTGCTCGAAAAGGAAATCGACTCCCATAGCTGCTCGTTTACAATGAAGGAAACGACGTTTTGAACGGGTAAAATCTTTATGATCCAATGCAGGGTAACGGCTGTGCTTGGTTCACGTGCTGCCGCTTCAAAGACACCGTACTTGCCGCTTAATGAAGCATGCAGACATTGCCAGCGCCCAACCCGTCATGCATGCTTACACGCATGCACGGGCCTGAACATGCACGCGTCCTCAGCTTGTGCGCTCCCAGGCATCGACACAGACAGCCGCATGCACGCGTTGCATGTACTTTTTTTTGCTAGTTTACTTTGCTTCGTTTCCGAAGCATTGTGCACATTACAAAGCAAATCTAGACGTAAGGCAGAGTTCCGGGGGGGGGGGGGGTTTCCAAGTCGCTAGTTCACGATACACGGTAATTAAACCACTGGAATTTCCCAACCACTGAAGTCTGCAGAACTTCACTATTCGGTAACCTGTACGACCAGAACAGTATTTGCACAGCCATACAAAGCAAAAGGAAGGCAGAAACAGAAAAAAAAGAAGCACTGAGTGTACAGCATGTGCGTTAAACACAAGGGGGTAAGACAAGTTCACTTTCCCTTCCCCCGGCCAGCTCCGCACCCTTCAGGTTAGAAAGCTGACATTTTAATGGGCGATACTCTGGGCTTGAAATATCTTTAGCCAGCATAATTCAGCGACACGTTTGATGGGGTTTATTGCGGCCGATTAGTTTGTCTGTATACGCGCAGGACAGACCTTGGAGAACAGCCTGCCCCAGAAAAGTGGTAGCATCAGAAGGACGGAGAGGCGGGGTGGCAGAGTGAAACGAGGCAGCGAGCGAGTGAACAGAGACGGAGGTAGTGCAGGACGAGGTGCCAATTGCGATCCCCAAGCTGGACGATAAATGTAAGTGCGTGGATGAACGAGTCAGCAACGGATCTGAAATCCGCGGTTAGTTCTCTTAAGCCTCTATAGTGCTCCAGCCATAAGGCCAAAGATGAAAGGGGGGAAAATAGCGATCTTCAGCTATTGTCCCTGTCCCTCCCCACCCTCTCGACTTAAAGTGAAAGACGGGTTCAAAGATACAGATGCCATTGAGTAAGGCTAGTGTCCAATTTTACGATCGGAAGGGGAAGCAATCCAGCCCTAATTTGTTTTCAAAGTACAACCATGAAATACGCTTTGGTACGTCGTTCCGTCTCCGTTCTGGAAGTACAGAATAAAGGAAGGAAAGAGGAAAATAAAAACAAACCGGAAGACGAAGGGGAGAAAAATTATGAGTGGTAGATTTATAGGTGTTGGGGATTGAAGTAGGGACGAAACTAGAGAACGTGCTTGCTGTGTGCATGGATACGTACACCACTCCGTGTACATGCAGGGGGCGTACAAGTAAAGGATCTGCGTTCTCACCTTTCATGCTGTATCCTTAGATACCAGCCTGAAAGCACCTGTAATGTACCTGACTGTGCCTCGTGAACATTTGCATTTTTGTTTGTCTAACATACACACAGGCGAGCAAGGCTGGAAAGAAATAACTCCCTAATATATTCGTCAAATGAATATCCCCAGCAGAAACCACATACAGTGAGTATAAAGGGTGGAGTAGAGGGTAGGCTAGGACGAACAGTACTAGGATTTATTGTGCCACACAGCGTACCGAGGACACCCAGCTGCGCTCTGCGCGCGCGCGGACCCCTCCCCTGTCGTTTCCATGCAAACCCTTATGTACCTGCACCACAAAGGCATGCCGCCAAACAACATTCATTGCAATAGTCCCTGGAAGCAGCTGGCGTGGGAAACGCGTTCTATCAGGCAGGGCATAACGCGTCACGTGAGGTTTTGACAGACTGTTGCTCTTCCATGCACCCTGAAAGCTTGCCCCGCTTGATCTCCCGCCACAGAAGAGCTATATTTGGATACACCCGGAGGTCACAGAAAGGAAGCCCCTTTTTGAGCAAAAGGTCGCAGAACAAGTTTTCGGGCCGGTTTTTTTTTCTTCAAATAGCTAGTAATTCGAGTGCGCCTATTGTCATTTTTATTGCAAAGAAATGCCGTGGGAGCGCTGATTTGTTCCGTCTCCCCACGACTGTTAAAATTAGAAAAGATCGGGTCAGAGTGCTGTTTACCGATGTATGTGGGCTGTGGGCGAGACAGGAAGGACATGTCTAACATGTTTCTAAAACAACTAGCAATGAACAAAGGAGATTTCTTTTGGTAATTTTCTGTATGTTTTCATAAGTTTCGTAATTTCTAAACGTGTTAGTGTTTTCAGCAGAGTAAAGGTCACAGCGCTCGTGCGGTCTCACCCACCCCTCAATACACGCTAATTTGCTGTTCGCGAGGTGCCAAAGAATTCAGACACAGGACAGGGAGAAAGAATCAATAAGGCCTTTATTCATTGAAACTGTTTTCGCAATCAGTGCTAAAAACACTTGTAGTTCCTCACAACTGCTGCTGTGCAGACGTGTAGACACTCAGTCAATTCAGATTTTTTTCATACACGCGTTTAGCTCTGTACTGTGTAAGACATCGGACAGACACTGCGCTGACAGAAGTGCGCGAGTCCCACTTATCGTTATCGTCGTTCTCGTCCTTATCGTCAGTCACTTTTATCAATGACTTTGGTGCAGTCGTCCTCGGCCCTTGTCCCACAAAGACTGACGCAATCGGATGGGTGATGTGGCGTGTCTACCTGCCTGAGATTAGGTATGTCGGGCTCGGACTGTTAACCGGACAAAGTCATTTCGGAACCTCAAACCATTATCGAATGGGGTCCTATTTAATGTTACCTCAAACTGTACACCCTGTTATCTGCTAAAGGACTTCCACTTCGTTACCGCCTGGATTATTATCTAATAGACCGCTAAGCCGTGTGGCCTTGCTGCACATCTTGAAGCTCTCGACCCGAAATGTGCTCGATCCTCCCTCACGGCCAGCTCATGAAATTCGAAAAGAGATGGGGAGGGAGTTCAGAAAGTACAGAAATGTTCATCTTGGTCACGTGACCATGTTTTGGTCTGACACCACGTGAACCCCAAAGGTCAAAACAATTTAGAACTTGCCTCGGAGAGGGGGGATAGGGATAGGGGACATGGGAGACATGCCTGCCACCGTCTTCATCTCTGCTTATCACAAGATTTCCTTTCATATCACAACTTTCTTCCCACGATTTTTCCCGCCATCCAAAGCTTGTTGGGCCGAACCCCAGGGGGTGGCTTGCATGACCATTCGTATCTGCACTTTCGTTCATACCAGCGGTCGTAAAGCCCATTCGCCCGATGTAATTTACGTGCACCTTTACGTATGAGTAGGTACGAACGCTCATGCAGGGCAGCCCAGGCACGTGCCTACGGTCGGCGACAGCTGCAGAAGCATCCTAGGAGTTCTGACGTCACGCAGCGTCACTCGCACTTCTGTAAATCGTGCCTCAGGCCCCCGTTAATTAAGACATTCGTGACCCTTCTGCGGGAAAAAACAGTAAGAGTGTGAACTTGTGCTTAGCGGCGCGTGCTCCACTCTCAGTTCTATGGGGATGCCCCGTCACGACTTCTAGATCCCCATCGATCACGTCTTCTGCTCACAACCGTTGCCCCCACCTCTCTCTCTCTCACACACACACAGAGGGACCAAAAGCAACGTGCTTATACACGTTTCAGTAAAGATATTTTTCCGCACGTACTAGAACATCTTATGTTGACCATAGAGTAACAAACGCTGGTTTTAACGTTTGACTTCTGTGCCTTTGAAACGCCCATTTACCCCTACCCTATCCCGATACTATTACCCCAGCCATTCACTTGCATCCTGACCCAGACAGGAAGTCGCCAAGAGGCAGGAGAAAGAGCGGCCCCTGTCAAAGCCGCGGCATACGTTTTTTTATGTACTTTCATAATAATCACGACAAAAGCCCATTAAGTCCGAACAGGAAAAAGTCAGAACAAGGCGGAAGGATCCCCGACCGAGGACGGGACTTATTCCGCAAACATCCTGTTTGTCAGGATGTGGCCTGCTTCACGATAAACAATAGCTGTACTGTTTGCAATTGTCCCTGTGACCAGCATCCGGCAGTGGAAAGCACTTAAATTTTCCCCATATCTAAGCCCTTTTCCCCTACTAACACGCCCTCGCCGAATAGGTCTACAATGTAATTCTTACATAACTAGGTTCTTCAAATATCCTGCAAGAATGTTATTATCCTTGGACCGTTGTGGGTGCAGCCCATATGGCTTAATATTAAGCAGTATAAATAAAGCAAATAGCGAAGCGGTCTGGCAGTTTATAATTAACAGCCAGCCGTTGTATTGCGAGGGCTTTTCGCTATATGGGCAGAGTAAACTTTGTTTCCGCTTCCGGTATTAACTGTGAATGCCAGGTGATTAAATTGTGCAAACACATCCATAAAAAGTAGGAGCCACAGATGAAAACTGTTGGATTTTCATGCAGTGAATTGTCATCACAGTACTGCGTCAACGGGCGATTTTAAACCGCACGTTTGGCTCTACGGACCTTACATCTCTGGGCCCTCACTAAACCATACAATCAACCCTTTGGTTTCCTTTCGTGCAAACATCGATCGAACAGCAGAGAAAAGCGCTCAACAATTGGCTACGCCGCAAGGAAGGGCGCCATTCTGTACAAGCAGCAGACGATCTAGTGAACATTCAGCGAAGACAAGCCCGTCCCTTTTAAAAAAAATTCCTATGATGTAGCTGATTGAACGAAGTTTGTGTTATTTCATAAAATCTGGCTTGTAAGTAATTTCATACTGCGCTAGAAAAAAAAAGTTTAATGATCAGTGCAAACTGCACGCGCTACTTGGTGGCAATTGCCAAAACATAAATCAGTCAATAGTTACAATGAAGCTGAAATGTAACTCATTCGTTAATGTTCAGACCAACAACAGATTTAATGGGGTATTTTCATTGCAACAGCAAGATCCCCTGACGCGAAGGACACAAATCACTGAGCCAATGTCCCCGGAGTTATTTGCGAGATCGTCTACCATTTTTCGGAACCAAAAAAGAACAGCTGGTTACTGTCAGCTAGCGGTGGGTAGTTTGTCACTCAGGGCACGGCCTACAGGACATCCCACAGATGCCCGATCGTGTAAGGTCCGGTGACTTTGCTGGCCAGTACATGCGAGTCACTTGTTGCTGCTGCAGAAAGATGGTGATTATAGCCAAGCCTTGTTTGGTCTAGTATTTCATCCCGGAAAATGGCACCTGGTCTCTGCCTGTCACCCATGTAGACCACGCCAGTGAGGGGGGCTTGCACACGGTCTTCGGGTGTTCTAAAAGCTATGCCCACTCTTACCTAAGCCATGATGGAGTTGCTACCAAAGGGTTTACCCTGCCTCAAAGTGGCATCACGATAACACACTGTCGCCTCCAGACGAGGATTCACCCATCGTGAAACAGCCTGGCAAATTGGGACTCACTGGTGAAGAGGACTGTGGCTAGACGAAAGCGTGGCACTATGACCATGTTGTAGATGAAAAGAATGGCTACCCCTCGGGAAACTGAACTTACGCAGGCAGGTTTAGAGGGACATTTCTCCTGCCTCACTGTGATTTGGTCCTGTGGGAGAGGGGGTCCAGTTACCGAGCTATGCACTGACAGAACCACCAGACTGAGAGCTGCATACGACAGCCAGTTTAATGTTCGTCACGGCCGAATAAAATCCACCCAATGTTTAACTCCAAGATATAATCCTTAGCCACACCTGGATTCGAACTAGGAACCTTCCACATGCTAGTCATCGATCACCCCTATCCGCAGTGCTATCCACGCATTTCGGAAAACTGAACTCAAAAGCATCTTAACATCTGAACATTCTCCCACTCTACCCTCGCGTTCCGACGTATTCAGTATCACTGACATCGACCGTAGAAGCTTTAAATGAACTTGGCGTTTCTCACGTTCCTCCCACTTAAAAAAATCCCCACCTGTTTTCCCCCACGGGCTGTTCCAGATTAAATTTAAATTAACGGTAAGAAAATCATATACAAACTGCACAAAGTCGTTTGAAGCGATGTATACATAAGCTCCTTATTTATTTTGATCTCTGCTGCATCGTTTTGTGGATGAAATCGATGTTTAAGAAAGATGGGTTGCATAAAAACTACAGTCCAAATACCTGCAACTTATGATTCTATTCAGTTTTAACACAATCGGATCAACTGTTGAACTTAGAATGTCTTACATACGAGGCTGAGAGGACAGGGATGGAGAATTAGCAGAATTGTAAGACTCACCAATCAGTGATGCCAAATCTGATCGATCTATCGTCTGCGCGACCGCTACGCTTGCGTATGGGTGATCAATTCTCACGGAGTCCGTTTCACAAGCGGAGCAATGTAATTTCTCTGAAAATTCTTCCTCCAGACAAACCCATGGATCTCCTCGACGACTCTCACTCGCAGAATTTTTATCCCAAGACACAGGTGCAATTTTCGACAGTTTTTCTCCTGAAATAGTCTTCTGTACCTGACATCTGTCCATCACCGAAATTCCACAAGCAGACGTTTCCTCAACCATGAAAACAGTCATTCTCAGCCTGCGGAGAACTGAAGACTGAACAGCAGCCCAGTGTCGATACCACAGTAGTTTGTAAATATAATCCGAGTCGAGGAGTTCCAGTCGGGGCTTTTTATATTTGTCAACGCGATGCGCCGCCAAGACCAAAAAAAAGTGCGCGCGCTTCTCTCGCCTGGAGACACGCCCTATCGCGAGCCGGCGAGAGTTGCAATAAACTACGCAAACTTTGAACGACCTTGCCGCGTCGCCTCAGATATTTACTACGAGCTTGTGACGACGCTCTCAGGCGCACGTGACGCGTGACCTTCTATTCTTTCGCTATCGACCAATCAGCGGCCAGCTACTAACTACATGCAACCAGGCTGGCGTAGCGAAAGGTCGAACTGGCGAGGCTTTTGCTGGTATAGCGCGAATCGAAACGCTAAGCGAACGACCGATGCGCTATTCATGGAATATCGCCTCGCACTCCTGCTTGTCAATGAGAAGCCCGCCACCTATAGGTGCAGTCTAGACTTACAGCAGTCCTACCTAGAGAGCAGGTGAGGCAACGCTGGTAAACAATGACGTGGATGCCGTGATAAATCGAGCTTGGAGGTGAAGCCAAGTTCGGGAGAAGAGGAGCCAGGAATGCAGTGGGAAAACTCCAGGATCTAAAGATGTTGAAGTGGGCTTTCCCGTCAGAGTGGCAAACAGACCTGACGCTGATAAGGTTGCGTGCAGGGTGCACAGGCTGTCGTATATTAAGTGAGACAGATGGCTGGCAGTCTACACAGGGCTCAAATACCACTCTGGGTAGCAAGCAAATACAAATAGCAAGCTATTTCGTCTTTCACCGCCCCACCTCCCCTTTCCTCTTTTCAACCCTGATCGACCTTTCTCCTATTATACCTCTCTGAGAGAGAGTTCCGTGATCTTATCGCGTGCTAGGCAAGCCGAGAGTTCTGTCTACTTGGATTGCAATTAGAACTTGTTCTTTGTATAGGAAAACGGAACCAGTTTTCATCCCACAACTCACGGCCACTTTCCCGCACATATCGGTTCTGTTCTCTCGCCAGGGTTAGTACCTGATTGTTTGTAACATTAACATAGCAAACGCTAAAAGACGTATAAAAATTCCAGTCGCAAAATACGAAATCGTGCCTGTGGTATATACGTATCGTGCGGAGGTCTTTTTCTGTCGGTTTATGGAAAGCCTGATTAAATTTTGTCCACAAATATAGACGTCAATAGTCTGCGCAGAGTAATTTCCTTGTTTCTGATGGTTTCTAATTGTAAAGCAGCAAACAGACTAGTATGTAACAAGCATTTGACGTACAGTACTGTAGTTTGTGGCTCCCTGCGGCATGCGAAACCATTATCAAACTCTCACCACACTTTTGAAACCTTTGACACTAGACACTTTCACAGTATCCCCGATTCCAACCCTAGCCCTGGTTAAAACACACTTGTGTTCAATCATCCCCATTGTTTCAATAAAGGTCAAAATCTGTTTAAAGGAAAATAATACAAATAGATATAAATAACATCAATTAGCTAGAGCACACACAGCGTGAAACTGATGGCTAGCATAAAATAGCCAAAATCCGCCCAGGGCTAAATAAAATGAAAATAAATAAAATTATTTAGCCAGAGAACAAAGTATGATGCGGATTGCTAGATTCCAACTATCCGTAAGACATCGATCATACACAAAAACTAACAGAAAATGTGCCTTTTCTCTCCCTCTCTGTCTGTGTTGGCGTAAACGCGCATTTTTACAGTGGGTGGAGCAGAAGTTCACTGATCTATCGACAATGGCGAATAAGTGTATGGAGTCAATAAACGTGCCCTGCTCAAAATCATTTTAGCACAATCAATGCGTTTTCGATTTAGCATTTGGCAGCAGATCCGTTCACCGAAGTGAAGTATATAGAAATGCCTATATAGAGCCTGAGTCTCACAGTCATGCATTTTCTAAGCAATGGCTGATGCAATGAGACCACGTGTTGAGTGCAGTTGTCAGAAAACGCACACCTGTTCCAACGGGTTTCTCAGGCTGCTAATTAAGTAGAACGAAGCAGGTGTGTAGGACGATCCACCACGCCCATTTGTAGTCCGATAATCCTAGAGGGAGGGTTTCCCCGACCCCCCTCTACCTGTAATCTGCTAGAAGTGGGTATGCTGGGCGCGGAGTACCCACGTACCAGCTTTTAACGCCAATATTGAACCGTCAGTAAATAGTACACGTGGTCACTGCTGTCAACTTCACGTGCGTATGGTGCAGTGAGTCATAACTGCGTCAGCCAACCTGCAAGGGGGTGGGTAAAAGGGAATTGAATATTTACCCTGCCAACGTGGCAGCTTAGCTACTCACAGGCAGATGATACCGACTCGGCCGACAGCTGGCTTCGATTGGTTTGTTGCTTTCCTGACAAGCTGTCAGGTGCAAATCGCCCTTTCGCACGCAAGCGACCCCTTTGTGGCCTTCACCTTCCATGTTATCGATGGATAAGTTTAAAAAATATATATATAATATAACTATCTAGGGTGTTTTGCTTGAGATTATGTCGAGTCGCATGCTTTTTACAGCACGTGCGCGCGGTGCTAAATTGCGTAGCTCCTAGCTGTTTGAAGTTCAGCGACTTGAAGCCGCTTTGAAGTTCACTGCACAAGCATTGCCCTAGGCTGGGTCGCATGACGGGCGTTCTTATGGCATAGCCATGCATAAAAATGCGCAAAAAAGACAGGACGAAATGGTTTTATGTATGACTGCTCATGACGGCAGATACAAGCGCTCATTCTACCAGCTCTAGTCTTCAGCCTCGATCTTATACCTGTTCAATGATATGTTGAAATCATCTACTGTTTAGCAGACAAAAATTAAATAAATAAATAAAAAAATACGTAACTAGCATTCTCCTCAACTTTGACGAATGATCTGGCTTAAACACCTTAATTGTTTCTACCTGGCTGGTTCTGACACTGTTTAATCTCTAGCTCGATCCTGCCTTTCCCACTGTCTATTCATTTTTTGCCTGCTTCCTTCTCTCCCCGTCGACTTCAGTCCTACGTTCAACTGGACTAGATTACTCCGCCAGACAAGAGATCCCATGTGCCTCAGCCAGACCAGAGAGACCCCCCCTCTCCTCCCCCCTCCCGCTGGTCGAATTTAACAAAGAAAAGGAGACGCACAGATTCGAAACATGTCATGTCAGGTCGGGGAGCAAACAGGACCGTGCAACGTTTAACAGAGTCGATCCCCTGCCGGGAATTTATGTATTGTCAAAGCTCCGTTTTGAGCCGTTTTCAGCAGTTCAACAGATGACTGTACTTTGTCTTTGTGGTCACCCGCACAAAAAGGGATATGACATCACCACTTCCACCGCCACCACTATCTACGGAACCACCCCCGCCGCCGCCCCCTCCCACCACCACAACAACAACGACAACTGAAGAACATCAAAAGGCAGTGAATTTTAAAATGAACACAGCTGGCCTGAATGCATTCAGGAACTTGCAATTTTAAACATCAAGAGTGGTGATCGAAGAGAGGTTTACGATCCGTGCAGTGTACGTCGAATTTTGCATCCATAGCGTCAGCTTCAGCTGTATACGCAAGCTGTATACAAGCCCTATAGAGGGTCCTCAACTATTGAACTTTGTCTTAAATACGAGGGTGAGAGGATAGGAATGTATGCAAGCTGTATACAAGCCCTATACTAGAGGGTCCTCCAGCCGCTAAGTGGGTTAGCGGCTGGGGATATGAATACAAGCCCAGGTCTGTGAAAACCTGTTTACTCCACCTGTAATCATCCAGCCATTAGCATCCCCCCGAAACGCGCGCACCCACCCCCGCGCGCATGCACGCACGCACGCAGACATTCATGCGGTTACCTAGTATTCATAGCGCACAGTCGCACATGCATACCTGTCAACAGAAAAAAGGGTTGGCTGCTGAGACTGACAGCTGCACCTGATTCTGGGGATGGGTGAGTCACGTGAAATCCTGTTTCTCACACGGACAGGACAGAGATCGTCGTCATTCTTGCTCAGTGCGACAACTGGCGATCCAAGGCGTTTCCTCGATTACTCACGTAGACGACAGTAGGCGAACGACTCGCGCATTTCTGCTCGTTTTTGAAGCCAATAAAAATATGACAGTCTTATTTTGCAGCACTTTATCTTCGCTTTTAATACGCACAATGCATTGTGCGGCAGCGCCTTATGCAATTTATTTCCTCGCTCATCTTCTAGTGCTGGCTCCGTCTACGTCCAATCGTTGCATCTCTCTTTAAATGCAACATCTGACAAGATCGATGCACATCCACAGCGAAAATTACATTTCGGAAGATCGATAGAAAGGGTTGGTGGGTGTGGGATCGGGGAGAAGTGATCGAGATGAAGATGGAAGGACATTAACTGAATATCAGAAAAGCTCAATCCTCGGACATAGAGTTCCCACCTCTAACCATTAGTGCATACTCATTTCGGCGCTAGAACCTTCATGTTGACTCTCTTCCTTCCTTAAAACCGCTTCGGTGGCTTAGTGGATAAGGTGCTCCCTTTTGAGGCGGGAGGTCAGTGGTTCGCGCCCCAGCGGAGTCATACCTAAGACGTTCAAAAAAGGCAATCTAGAAGCTGCACTGCCAGACACCCTGTCACTATAGGGCCCGGTGTCAGTATAATGTGAATGGGTGGGACTGAAGCCTGTGTTACGAGTACGACAGCAGTCCCAGTGTGACAGCAAGTAGACTTGTCTAAGCAACACTGTCCTGATATGCACCTCGTTTGCGGCTGGACGTAAAGTAAATATAGCAACCAACAAGTTTTCCTTCTTATTACGAGAACTGTTGTATTGTACCTAGTGAAAAATCGGGATTCTTGGAGGATATACGTGCGTTCCCTCTTTACACATCTTCCTGCAGTGGCCTTGATCTGGCTTGCAGAGTGCTCTCCTCTCCCTTCCAAGCATACACTGTAAGAAAAAAGTGCGTTTGTCTGAAGAAGGCTAACATGTATATTATGCTTACAGATGACAATTACACATGGCTTAGACGCATTTCCTGTTTGGGTAAATGTGCTTTTTTTGCGCATCCTGGAAACTTTTACAGTGTGACCGGTCCCTAAAGGCACATTTCTGACTAGAGTGCAGGGACCACCGGTCGTAAACCTACCCTTGGCTGCTTAAGGGTCAGACCTATCACATAACCCGGAAACAGGTGTGCATCACGGGACAGGGACGGGCCATCTGCGGGCTTGCTGTTTCTCAGTACACCGAGCCTTTTCCTTTCTTCGTATGGGAGTTCATTTCGAAAGGCTTTGACCATAGCCAGTCCTGTAGAAATCCGCACACTATGGCTCGGACACACCAGTCGCACAAGATCGATTGCGTCAGCTGGAACAGGAGCAGTCTATTGCGGATGACTGATGTGAGGTCATGAGTAGTGCGTGCTAATCAGAGAGAGTGACGTACAGACCAGAGAGCCTAGTCTCTTTGCACAGCCACACAGCGAGGAGTCACAACGCAATTTCTTATAGCCAAAGCAGCCAAATGGTGAAGACCGTGACTTTCACAGTTGACAAAGTAGCTTGGTCGATACATGAGTAACAGGTTTCTATTTTTTTGGGGGGGTGGGGTTAGGGTAGGGTAGGGTAGGGTTAAGGATAATGATCTTCACTTGTTCCTCGTGTTGATCGAAAGCAGCCATGACTTTTCTCTCTAATTGTTCACTGCCAAAGGTCAAATGACCTCAGCCACGGGGTCAAAGTGCCTGTGTCCTACCGCGTGTAAACGCTGACACCTTTTCGATGAAAGCCACAAAAACTTGAAAACGTTTACATCGGCCCTTTAGGGCTTGGTATTTGGTAGAGTCTTCCGTTTGCATGTATAAATTGAAGGCAGTGTTTTCGCGCTGAACAGGATGTTTACATTCTGATACCATCTCGGTACATGTCAGTTTGTGCGAAGTTTGGACTATCCGTGGGGAAAAAAATTGCTTTCCGAAATCTTTGGCAAGAGCCCAGCAATCGAAACGGTGTCAATGTCTTATCATTCCTCCCAGGAAACATCCACCAAGGTTTCAGTGCCCACGAGAGACTAGACTTATGCATAAGAAGAAAGCAAACAATTCGCTCAACAATTCGGCTTCCTCAGACCGACCGAGACACAGAAGACAGTGTGCCTAAATCATTGTTAAATTTCATAAAAACGGAACTAGTATTAACAGAAAACATAATGCTATTATGCTGCTTCTGAAAATTATGTGACAGCAGAAAATATTTGCCAAAAATGGTTTACATCTTCATCGTCAACTGAAGGGTGCAAAAACTTTCATCGATGACGTTACTACTGCTGCTAGGGAGAGCGAAATTCCGTAAAGCATGCGAAGATTCATGCTGACCGCTACACGGGGTTTTGTACCAACGTGCGCACAACGGGACGTCTAAGATCACCTGCCAAACATTCTCCCCATTAAGGTTCCAAAATGAACACACAGCTGTATATGCCTCGCTTTTGGCTGCAGCCCGTGCAGAGGCAGTGGACGCGAGCAAAGAACTTATTTTTAGTCTGATGACTGCGGTGTGTGTTCGGGCAAGGTCCTGTAGGAGTTTGCATGAAACGCTGTTCACTGCAGTAGAAAGACCATTGCGCAATTAGAGGGAAGATCGAGAATCATAATTTATTTTTCATTCGGGGTTTTCAGATCTGGGCTGCACAATGGCTTTCCTTTCCACTCATAAACGTGTCCGCAAAGCAGTTCAAATTATTATATTTATTAGCGTTGTTGCGTAAAGGTATGCTAATGCGAATTGGCCTAGTGACGAATAAAAGACCCCCGGGAAACATCATCAGCATAAAAAATAAAATTGTGACAGACATTGAGTGGGGTAAGTTGTTTCACAAGACGGATGACTGATGTTCTTCAACTGTCATATCAACACCTTTTTTGTAGATAATTTAGGTGATGTCACAATCTTAGTTTGCTGGCTTCGTTGTAGCCCGCGAGCTGTTTTGGTATTCATCCCCAAAGGAGATAGAGAGAGAGGGTGGGGTGGGGGAGAAGTTGCCCTTGAACGTTCTGGACAGCCCATCCACCAACTCTTGCCACCCCATCTGTCCTAGATTGAGCCCTAAAGTGTATTTTAGAAAATATCTGTTAACACATCCGGACAAACTGTTGCTGGGGAAAAACACACACACAAAAGAATTTTTTTTCACATGGTGGCAGTGGTCACCGGTCGAAGGTTATACAAAATACGATCACATGATCACTTGCATCTAAAGTGCTGGGCATAAATATTTCATTTCTTTTAGGCGTCATTCACGTAATCAGGTCGAACTAAGGAACCCGATTTTCAAATGTGCAGCTGACTAGTTTGTGAAACATCTCACCGCTGGAACAACTAACAAACATACATCTGCAAAAGCAGTCTTGAATTATAGAGGGCTGGGATGAGTGCAGGCAACTCATAATACGTGAAATTGAAACCAGATGGAAAATGTAGGGCCACTAATTTCTCTCGTGTTTCGAACTGACGAGGAAAATCTTTTGAGCGTTCTGCTGGCCCCAGTCCTCTTCGTTACTTTTTATTATTATTATTTTCTTCGTCTGTTTTACATCCGTTTTTTTCAGTCATCTCCTTCCACATTTTATCTCGTTATTTGTTTCTTTCATCTCGCTGTTCTGCACTTTGTTAAGTAATTTCCCTGCCTTCCCTTACTCAAGTTCTCTTTGTTCGCCTAGGGCCATTCCCGATCATGATATAAAAAAAAGCAATTAATTTTTATTTCCTGCCAG
Organism: Lanistes nyassanus; assembly: GCA_004794575.1. NCBI lineage: Eukaryota > Metazoa > Mollusca > Gastropoda > Architaenioglossa > Ampullariidae > Lanistes > Lanistes nyassanus. Next base: position 374,050 of record SMGT01014166.1, read on the forward strand.
AGGTCCTCCATCTTTTCACTATTCAGGACTGTTATCTGCCCCTTGACATTAACGGACGCTGGTACAAAGCTCTGATCACCGCTACCTGAGATGCCGCAGCACATCTCAGCTGGCACACTGTATAATAATATTTATTTGAGACATAACATTTATTTTTCAACAATGCAGAAGAACAACGCCTACACTGGAGCATAAACCCAGCGGGCTTCATGTGGACGAGTTTACGGTCGGCGTGGGGAGACGTTTAGTTTGTCGGCAAACTTGGCAAGCTGTGAAATGACGTCATCTGGCTTGTTGACGTTAGCGGCAATCGACCTTCATGTTTCCTCGCCTCTGACCTCTACTTTCCTCCTCCTTCCTGTCTTCCTTCCCCCGCCTCCTCTTCTTGCTTTCCATTTCCGTCATTGTTTCCCATCCAGCCTGTCGAGTTTTCTTTTTTTTTCTAATTCCTTTTCTTGTCTTCTAGCGTTCAGAGAACCACTGACATCCCACCTCGGAAGCGGACGCATTATAACCACTATACCACCGAGGGGTCCAGTGGTATGGGGGCGGGGAGAGGAAAAATTGATGAGAGATGAGAAGACAATGCAGCAGAATATAGTTGTACCGTCTCTGTGCAGTTTGACCACAGTTCGATTCCGGGTGTCTGGGCACATGACGAGGAAAATTATGCGCGGCGATATCTGAACGCGGGTCACGGCAGCTGCAGTTCGCAACAACCATACATTAGCTGGCACTGTTCCCAGAAACAGACGTTTTAGTAGCCTCGCGAAGAATGGTCTCTGTACCGCGAATCAGGGTGACACAGGCAGAAAAGGCCAGAATACGCATAATTATACATGTACCTGGAACTGTCTGGTTCAGTATTTAGCTTGGCTCAGTTCCCATGACTATTGTCACCATATGTTATACTCCATTATTATTTGTAAGTGGAACTGGGTTATCTGTTGGTGCGTTGGAGACAATACTCTTTCTCTCTCTAAAACACACACACAGTGGGCGTGAGAAAGAAAGAGAGGGAGAGAGAGGTCCTAGTTGTAGGCCGACCTCCGTAATTTAATGTAAAAGCATGTTCACCAGCTGTTTCACAAGAACCGCATTAAAATCCCCAAAACCACTAAAAACACGTTTTATTTAGGGTCTTTTGACAGCTTCCTTATCTGCTGGAGTGAAGTGCCTTTACAGTGAGCGCTTTGACGCATGAGAAACGCATAAAACTTCCGTTGAATCACACTGATATGCCAACTTTCTTTTCCGCTAAAACAAAAGGTGCAAGGGAGACGGCGGATGGGAGCAGATGAGGAAAATAACGGGGTGGGGTGGGGACTAATAAAAATAGAGATGATGATCCTGTGACTGTAGACTGCCAAATGTATGTTCCCGCCATTTTGAGACGCGAGTATCAAAACTGCCGGGAGTTGCAAAGCGGAGGGCTCAGCGAGCAACAACTCCCGGACTTGGCAACAACCAAAAAAAAAAAAAGTCCCGCAAGTCTGTGTATAAAGAACGAATTTCATTACGTTAAAAAAACCATTGGAATGCTGTCGTCGTTGTACAAAAGGGAAGCATAAAAGGTCAAGAAAGGATTTGGGGAGGGAGCGCTGAATGCGTTTAGTGTCACTGAGGCATATTTCACAGTCAACACCAGGAAAAAGGTTTCGTGGAGACCAACATGGCATGTGTCGTCTGATTGGTGACCTTGACATCAGACAACTGATCTGGGGCTCATTGCGCCATCTGCTTGAGAAATAAACACATGGGGGAATGAGTGCGGGGGAGTGGTAGTGCAGGGAGCTTGACTGAAATAAAGTAATTTACTTGTAATCTGTAATTCTGAGAAGGCCGTATACCTTCAAACAGTGAACCGGTCGGGTAAAAGGCGTGGCTCACTCGCTTCAGTGAACAAAAATTCTGCTTAACAGAATTGTAATTATAAACGAGGATTTCGCGCTCAGCTTATAGTAACCCCGCCCTGTAGCCGTCTCGCTTACCTCCCTTCGTACCTCACTGGTCCATCTCTTTATCCGTTATTCAACCCGGCCAGCCCGCCAGCCAGCCAGCCAGCCACATAGACGGACGTCGATGAGAAAGCAGGCCCGGTAGCTGACCTTGCCCGCTGCAGGACCAAACGTCTGTACTCAATGGACACGAAATACTGTCTCGACACTAATTGTCTGATCTTACGCTTGACAAGCGAACCTAGGGAAATTTTCAGGGGGAAGAAACTACTTGTCAGTGCTGCAATGACAATCAGGTCGGCAAGAAAGTCAAAAGTGAAAGCGGAAGGAGGAAGGTTAGCTGAAGACAAAAGATCATAAGGAAATGAAACGGTATACTGTGACACAGCGGGATGGGGTTGGCGGTGTCAGCTTTAAGTCCTGCTGACAGGTAACAATGAACTGTAACTTTTAATGGTATTTGCGTCAATTTTCTCGTGTGACTTGCCCCTAACAAAGTCCAGTGGGAGACTGAGATAAATTGCGAGAACGTCCTCGTCTGTAGGGGACTAAAGTCATTCTTACGGTTATGTGCGATAAAAGATGTCGGGCAAATATCCGTATTACTCAAAACGTTGAATAGAATACCTGCACACATGGTCGTCTGAATAAAGCGCACGCCTGCGTACGTGTGTGGGTGTGAAGGGGGAGGGCGGGGTGTCAAGACAGAGAGGACAGAACAAGAACTGTGAGAGTAACTGGGAGAGAGATGCCCCAAATCCTGTTGGTTTCTCCAGGATTTGGTCTAGTCCGTTAGTTTTCGTGGTTTCAGCCCCGCCTGATTGCACTTTTCCCTCCAAATTGTTCTTCTGCTGACCATGCGTCATTTTTATTCTGCGCAGCCAGAACCGTCTGCAAAGCGTTGCACGTCTGTGATGGACCCAGCCACCACGGTTTTGCCACCACAGCCTCACAGCGGGCGGTATCCGTTTACAGGCTAGTTACCGCTAGCGACACGTGGCTGCGACGCACTGTGCCATCTTATAGCGTGCTGTGCTAGGCTCACTCTCTTTAAACGTTTCTATATCCTTCTAGAATAGTTACAGATACTAACAACCAACATCTTCTGATTCTACTCGATATACTCTTTCTTTAGATAGTAAACTCATCTAACGTCTTAAAGGATTAGGTTAGTTTGTAGGCATATTTGTTATCTTTATCTATTCAACATAGCTAGTTAAACTGCCTTTTAACGTAATTATCTCTATTTCCTCCTCGCTCTACTTGACTTTCTTTAACACTAACAGGAAGAGCAGAGTGCACTCTATTCATCGCATATTTTCATGTCTTTGTAATACATTCTTTGATTTCTTATTCTGTTGTACATGTATAAAAACACAAAATGCGGTCTCCACTGCACTTCCACCCGGTAGCTGCTGCTGTACCTGGCAATGCTTCCCTCGCGGCCCGCCCCCACTCGATAAAAGTGGGGTACGGACCGGACAAAGGGCAGTGAGCCGTGGGGCGACGGACCATATAGGGCAGCAGCAGTGGCGGCTCGAAATAAAGGATGTAGAGGGCTTGGAAAAAAACCTGCCTTTGTTGAAGGAGAGAGAGAGAGAGAAAGGTTGCGGAACGAACCCGCACCATCACACTTCGAATTCAGCAGTGACCAGTTCCACGGTCGAATCGATCAGGTGTGGATAGGCGGAAACACTCGTTGGCTAATAGATGGCTTTCGTGATCATCAGTTCGGAATACGACAGTTTGAATGTCAAACGGTTTGCGTGGAACATACAGGCCGGTTTCTTGAGCTTAAACGTTTCCAGACCTACCAAGAGCTGTCTCAATGGGCTAGAACTCGAGTGGAACTCATCAATGCAGGCGCGATAGAACTCGAGATGGACTGGGTGTCACAACGTGGTGCTGCTCTCTTGTGAGCTCTTTGTTCACAAATCCCCTCACGTGAGGTATAAAGGGGCGACATGGCTCTCTCGCGTGTTAGAAACGCACCTCTGACTTGCTAGAGACCGTCATACGTGGCCACTGACTTGCCGTAACTTGACAGGGCCGAGCAGTCCGCGAGACCCTATTATGGTCGATCGAAAGAAAAGAAAGAGAAAAAAAAAGGAAGACAGACATCGGTTATTGTCAGATCCGTACTGTCTATAACAGTGCCAGAAAAATCGCTTCAGAATCTGTCTGTACAAGTCAAGACGAACAGGCACATTAGCCCACGCTGTACCATTTTATGCTCCCATGCGTGCGTCCGTACGCGTTTTTTGTATGTGCGTGCGTGCCAGAGTGCAATATGTTACCGACGCGCTCCTGTCAGATAAGCATGTCTGACCTTGTCGGGACTAGCATGGCTCTGTCCGCAGATTACGACAGGCACGCCAGAGGGATTACAAAGGTGTATTCTGTCTGTCAGCCACGACTCCGGATGTCAGATGGAACAACCCTACTGTGTCACGTGGTACGAGCATTCTGTCCGTGCACAGTGATACGGCGAACAGGAACGAAGCAGAGATTCCGATACAGGTAACATAAATGTACTGAACTCTGCGCCATTGGGCTGCAAGCTAAAAATATCTCGGCTCGTTTGCCAGCCACTGGGGACCACTGCGCAAAAAGATGCTTTTTACGTAAAGTAAGTTAGTTTTACGGAAAAGCCCATAGATCTCGCAAATATATCGATTTTCGATGCCCCATTTCCGCGAGATATTCTCGAACATTCCACGTTGCGTGTAAACATCTTTGCGCAGTTGCAGTTCCGCTGCAGACTGTTATGTATGTGACGGGTTGGGTTTTAAGATATTTTAACCAGTTCTTCTCCTAGTATGTTACACCCTGGCCACGTGCGGCAAAGTACGATGCACATTCGTCCGGTTATCAACGACCTTATGTAACTTTTGTTCAAATGGGTCTTATAAGAACGGCAGCATTTTGCTAAGAAATAAAATTGTCATGATCGTGAGCGAACTATTTTTATGTGTCTCCCACATTCGATCTGCCAGGTAAAAGGAAAAGGAAATACGTGCCGTTGGAATATAAAAGGCACTCAAAAGCTGTATCAAAGGGTCAGAAGGTCTAGGAGACTGTGCATCATATAACAACTCTCTCGATCAGTTCTTTCCTTTCCACTCACTCATTCACAATTACACTGAACAGTTGTCTTTCCCCTAAGCTATCCTACTGAATCACGATATATGATCTAGAGTTTAAGGTGTCCGCTTCCAAAACGGGAGGTTGGTGGTTCGCATCCCGGCCGTCATACCTAAGAGTTAAGAACTGGAAATCTAGTAGCTGTCCTGCCAGACGCCTGGTGCTACAGGGAACAGTACTAGGACTGGTTGGCTCGGTGTCAGTATAATGTGACTGGGTGGGACTGAGGCCTGTGTTGTGACCTCAGTCCCACGTGTGGCATACGTAAACTTTGTCTAAGCAACACCGTCCTGATCTGCACGTGGTTTGCGGAGGGACGTTAAGCAACAAATACTCATTCCTGTGCGAGAGATTAAAAAAAAAGCCCATGTGCAGGTAGAATTTTTGTCTTTGAAAAAGTACGTTCGCATTTGGAACAGTGTCATATCATCCTCTTCTAGAAGCAAAGATATCTGTCACCTTCTGATTGCGTCGTAAATCGTCACCTGCCAGGAAGTTGTGCATTGTTACAGCTCTGTTTGGAGCTGTGGTCGCTCGTTTGACAGAGTACTGTAAACAGGTTTTTCACCAATTTCCTGTCGTGTCGGCACTTCCTGTCGTAAAAAGCGGTCATTAGACCCTTTCGCTGTGTGTGGACCACGCTCACATTCGCTTTCAAGGAGGCGACATCAACTCTCACGCAATCCAGCCCTCAGCGATCAGTCAGTGTAAGCAGAGGAGTCACCCTGTCAGGGGCGTTAATCACATCGGCTTATAGTTAGTCGTAGGGGGTAGTCAAGCCTTTAAGCCACTCAGCGATCCAGTTTAGCATCTTAGAGGTATCGCATTATACAGTTATCTGGCTAATTTACATTTTGGGAGCCCTACCCTTAAAACATCTGGAGACACGACACACACACACAAACACTCTGTCTCTCTCTGCTGAAAAGAATTGCAAGACCAGCTGCCATTTGGCAGGCAGGTCAAGAACGTGTGTAATTTTCAAGAGCACAACATACGACCCCGTACATTTGGATGCACCTTAATTTGTTTCATGTTGTGTCAATGAATGTCAGCTTGCGTGGAAATCAGTGCTGGCGTGTTCGTGAACACCACAGCAAACACACACAAGCACGCAAGACTCCAGTCAGACAAAAGCGTGCAAATGACAAAGCAAAACTTAAGGAGTGAAAAACCTCAGTGAAGGTGCAAAATATCTATAATGTGAACACAACTCAGCTACTGTATTGTGCATATATATATATACCTTTTTGGTGCAAACCTCAATGGAGTTTAACAGAGAAATGTAACCAGCGAGATCAATATAAATCAATATCAACCAACAGCAATATAAATCAATATGAATAGAAACCTGGTTTGGTCTGTCGTTGGCTTGCAAGTCTGTAATATTTCTCTCTGTTCCTGGCAACATTTATTTGTTCCTCCTTACCCTAGGCCTTTGTGAGCATGGATTGACATGGTGAATGGCTGTCTCCTCAAACAGGCTGTTTATTATTTATTCTTCGCTCCAGCGCACACAGCCTCCCGCCAACACCCTCCCCTCCCGCCCCCCCCCCAAAATCCCCTTCAGGATGGTGCAAGAAAACAAACAAACAAAAAAAAAAACACTCGAGACTGCGGGATTTGTGGTCGTTATAAAACGTCTTTATAAAAGAGTTCTGATCAGGCCCTCTGACCTGCTTGTCGGTGTTTTAGACCTTTGGTTTTAATTCATGGGTTGGTTTTTCTCTGTGTAAGATGCTGCTGACACCTCCTATTGTCGTCATTCTGCCGACAAAAATGGAGGATGCGACAGCCGGAAAGACTAGGCTTGGAAGGGAGTCTGTGACCTGTCTCACTCCAGAGAGTCCTTGGCACCACTAGGCGTGGCCCTAGCCGACTGAGATTATGTCACACAAAAGGGCGACTACTGGTTGTGTAACACCTGCGGTTACCATGAGACACCGTCGTTACACAGCCCAAGAAAGGAACACCAACTGATCCTATTACGTCATGGAGTCACGTGGGAGCAGTCTCTAGAGCTCTTCCGTAGTCCGGAGAGGAGGAAAGGATCGAGCCTCTAACTAGAGAGTTTTGGATTTGGTCCTAAACTTTGATCCCCCAGGGTAGCTGGACATAGTTTAACCAAAGTATTTCCACTTTGTATACATGGTTGGGATGAGAACGGTAGTACTGCGCCTGTCTGGCAACGGCCGCAAGTCGGACAGTTCCCGGGGCATGAAATTAGTTTCGCTTTGAAAATAAACTGCTTTTCAAGAAGAATGTTTCACCTCGCTGATTTCGCGCCATAAGAGATCACAACTCTGACACGATGGGAGAGGGTGACGTGTGTTCGTTGGAAAGTGTTCCTCTGTTATTCTGAGATGGTAATACAGCAGACTGATAGAGCGGGTAATACACCCAGCATAAGATTAAAAATTAATAAGATTTTTACCACACAAAAAAAACTCTCGTACCTATAGCTATGGGTCTCAAGAGAGGGGCTTACTAAAGGGAAGTGGGCGGCACGCCTGAATGATTAAATAAATGGGACATTCAATTATGATTTTAATTCTGAATTTGTGCGCACCTAATTGCCCACAAGCATGTAAATGCATGTCATGTGCGGGATGGATTTTTTAAAAAGTGTTTGAGTAAGTGTGCATGCCTTCACCCAGACCTCAGTGTGTTTGCATGCATGAATGTATGTCTGTGTGGATGTATAAGCACAGTGTGTGTGTATATATATATGTAAGGTTTTTAGGGGCTTTATGGATGCGGGCGTTGAACTAACCTAGCCGTAAAATTTCATCACCCGAACTTGATTCGTCCTTCGAAGGAGGGGTGTCTGTAGTTCCTGTCCCCTGGCGCAGGAAAAGGCACCTTATGTCAAGCGCATCCACGTGCTGTCACGGCCTCCACTGACGCGAGACAATATACGACCTCTCAAGGGCCGACTGTCTTTGGCACAGTGGCCGTGCTTGGCAACGCATTTGACACTTGACTCGCATGTTTAATGCCCCTCGCACGTCATCGTTGTTGATTGGGCAGGGCAGCGGGAAACGGCGTGACGAGAGTCCAGAACATCCTTGTACACAGCAGTGCTATCGCCGTCATTCACAGATGAATGCGATAAAAGGCGCCTTCAGTAGAAAGAAGAGTGATAAATTATTGTGTTGTTCGATGGGTACTTTATGATCTACTTGAAACAGAAATGCAGAAAAAAGGGAGTAGGGGAGGTAGGATAATGAAGAAGGGGTAGAGAGACTAACAATGCTGGACAGACGGAAAAACAGACGCACAGGTGTGCTTGCGGACAGACAGACAGACAGAACAGGGCAGGACAGGCAGAGTAAAGGGGTAGAGGTGGGGTCACAGAAGGGGTAGGGGTAGGGAGAGAGAGAGAGTGTGTGTGTGTGTTGAGAAAGAGGAAGAGAGGGGGGCTAGGGGAGAGAATCTGCTAAGACAGGGCTGATGGATTGAACGGCAGGCAAGCAGGCTGACACACGGCCCTAGAAACACCAAGTGCATTCAAAATCTACCAAAGCTAAATTTGTCAAGAAGTCTTGAGAATCGAATTACATCTCCGCCGTACGTGGTTCTCAAGGATTTTGGTAGCGGGTGACGAGGTGAGAGCGGCGAGGAAATCAAATCCTGGTTGTCAGCCCCACGCAGCATCTCAAACTCCTTCGTCACGCCAGCGACCTGTGCCACGCAACTTAAGTCCGGTCTTCGGGGCAATCCGGGTCCTTCACCTTCACCCCATGAACAGTCAGGACGCACGCATCGATAGGAGCGCAGATGTGAGCTTTTTGATTTTGACCGCCACGGGGGCTCGGTCACACACCGTGAAATTACCGACGTGTCCTCGGGTGATGCGGTCTTGTCTTTCGTAGTGATCCGGAAACCCAAGCTTTCCTGCGCTTATGTGGGACCGCACGTCACAAGAGGAGCGTATTTCTGGTCACACCACCAGGGTATTTTTAACGACTATTGGGGCACTCCACTGTCCACGTGCTACCCGCTGAGCTGTGTTCAGAGCCAAGCAATAGAAACAGCCGACTAGACTCCAGGGCTGGCATGCACGAGCGTTCTTATCTCCTGTTTATTCGTAAATGTGCACGTAAAATACACAGGGCGTATAAGCCTTTCAACCACCCTTATGGCCGGAAGAGAACCTACGAACGTTCATGCAAGCCAACCCAGTGCCTCTCCTTGTCTATCCCCCTCCCGTTTCGTCACTCGAGTTGCATCTCCGCCATGGTTCTCACGGATTTTGGTAGCGGGTGACGAGGTGAGAGCGGTGAGGAAATCAAATCCTGCTTGTCAACCCCATGCAGCATCTCGAACTCCTTCGTCACTTAGTTCATAACCCACATCCCCATCCATCCGGTCGGGCCTTCCAAATTCTTTTGGATACTATTATTATATTTTATTACTGAAGTCTATTAATGGTATCACCCTTTGGCAGGAGACAAGCCATTATATACAAGCAATATCTTCTATACCTTCTCCCCTTTGAGAGAAACATTATTCGGATTTTATTGCAAAATAGCTGCCGTTTCAAAGAACGTGCCATAAGCAACAGAGCTCCAAAGTCATGCAACAATTTGGCACAGATACTCATTTCATGCCTTTTTTAAAGTTTATGAACGCGCCGACCTGTTATTGCCCACTCCGCGAAATATTTAAAGACACAGATTTGACGGAAGTTGGAGGAAATGAAGGCTTTTGGCCCTTTCTCAAACACCCTACCCCCAAAGCTAATATACATTTTTCATAAACTTTTCATCGTAGGAGTACATATGCTGGTTTTTCTATGCGATAAGAGAGAGAGGACCGAGTGAGTAATGGATGAGAGAGGACTTGAACTCGAACTCTTGACATGTCTTTTTTTTTTAGCCAGCATCAAAGGATGAGCGTTAAAATAGCATACATCTCTCTCTCTCCTCAATGCGCTCATACACATAAATGCACAACCCCACACATCCTTACACATATACTTACCCACTCCCATCTTTTCTCTCACACCTACACTCACTAGGGCGCGTACACACATAACCACACGATACTCTCTTTCTCACACACAGACGTGTTATACACAGCAAGCTGATATACAGTAACAGAGGTAACCGAGTGCAGGTTTGCATACAAAGCCTCTAGTACTCCTTATTTTATCTAACTAAACTCCAAGCCAGTTGTCTTGTTTTGCTTGTAGTCTCGCCTGACAGCAGGTCGGACAGATGCCGTCGTTCACTGTGAGGTGAAACATTACTGCGGAAACTGGGGCGGATATCATTGTAGCGAAACAAACAATGACTTTCATTTTTGACCAAGCCTAAACAACAAGGGTTGTCATTAACATGTTCGATTTGTGACTTGTTCTGAGAAAATCGATGTGCGTGAGAGAGAGAGAGAGAGAGAGAAAGAGAGAGAGTGTGAAAGAGAGAAATAGTAAGTTTTGGTGTTGAGGTGGCAAAAGTAAACCGGACGAACGGACGAACAGACAGACAGAGAGAAAATGCTTGATTCTGTTAACACCAAAAACAGATTCAAGAACAAGAACCATTCTACGTGTGACGTGAATCTCAATCACAGTTCTCGTCCAGATCAATGAGTTCTTAGCCTACCCGTCGCTGTTCGCATGTGACTGAGCAAGAGGAGTGATGGCTAGGCCTCTATTCTGGCTGCTGACTCACTGGGGACCGGTTCCATCCCATCGATCACGTGATTCTCTGAGACTGCGCGAGACGCAGTTAATCGCGCGTGCCTGCCGACTGTCCTGTCCTGGTCACGAATTCACAGCCTATTTGGCGATATTACTTTTTTTTCCCCTCTCTGCGCATCTCCGCATTCCTTTCCAATCGTTTTAGTGTCAGCTTTAAGCTTTAAGTAATGTTCGCACGCACGTATACCTTCAGGGAGAGGGAGGGAGGACTAATACGTTTGTGGCGTACATTACTTGACAAGAATATACGAAAAGAAACAGTTGTCAGAGAAGTCCGAAAATTTAAAACCACTCATAAATTCAAACTACTGTATGAGGAAAGGTCTGTGGAAACCCGAATCACGAGACTTGTGAAATGCAAGAGGACCCATATGACGCTGTCTACGATCGTCTTATAGTGACAGGTGACTTCTATAATGTTGGTTATTGGTTCCTTGCTGATGACTGACCGTCTATGACCTCTGTTGTCCTAGCCTTTTCCCCTGGAGTTGTTCTGCTCCTTGACAAGTTTTGCATGTCTACTCCTTAATTAGCATATCCGATCCTCTCCTTGTGTGCGTGTGCGGGTGTGTGTGTGTGGTGCACGCGAACTCCTTTGTGTTATTTTCAGCATCTTTGTCTGGTGCTACCAGTTCACAAGCGTGATGTCTCTCGCTCGTGTTCAAGCATCGGCAGTGAATTAGAACTCTTACTGTGGGCGGTTCTTCCGCTGGTCATTTATGGTGCCCACCTTTCATGACCGCGATTTGATGTTGGCAGTTAGTCGACCGGACACAAATCAGTTACCTGAAAGCCAGAGCTAAACTGGTCGTCACGTCGTGTCCTACCCTCGTGTGTCTCTCCGAATGGCTTAATTGCAACGGCATACGTTTCGTGTTCTCCAGGGCTTTATACTTTCCTGTTCATTGGAAAAGCACAAAATGCTCCTTTCTTTCCATAACGTTTATTTTTAAATGTATTGTTGTGACCTTAAAACAGCAGACGGTTTCAGTACCCATCTTGCTTAATTCTGTAAACTGTGTGCGTGCGCGTTCCTGCGTGCGTGTGTGCGTGCGCGCGTGTGTATGTGATAAGCACCAGACAGACCCACTCCCTGCTTCTTGTTCTGGCAATCAGAAACTGCGCATGCGCGGAAACTAATACGAAAAGGGTGGGGGGGGGGGCTACGTTTGTAGGTCCATGGGTCCATTTGTGCTCCAGATGGAGTGACAAGTCAGCTGCTTTTGCAACCTTGTAGCGGGCAGTTTTTATTCAAACTCTAAGTAATACAGAAGAAAAGATCTTTTAAATCCTTACAAGGATTTTATTTGACAGCTTGTGCTGACAGCAGTTAATTATTTTTTATTATTTTGTTCTGATTCCGAGCATCCTCCAATACAGACTGCAAACATAAGCAGCGCGGAAGACTAAAAATCGAGCAGACTGATTGATCAGCTAGTTCACACACACATCTGGTTTCACAAAAGTCGAGATGTTTGATTAGTGGAATGAAAAAAAAAGTCCACTACGGCTGTGAGTGTCTTGTCTACTCAAAAGATTACTTTGTCAGACTGAAAATAAAACACCACGAAACATAAGGACATCAGGAACTTATGACGCATTTAAAGAGAAACTTAACCCTAGACGCAATTTGAGATGAATTCATAGATATTGATATTGTGAGTCTTGTCAACCATAAATTTCAAGCTGCATCAGTACTATTTCCATACAATTCACGTTTTAATATCGATAAATAGTGGCACACGGACGTCGCCATGTTGTGGTACTCTTTCGCGAATGAAAGCAAAATATCGCTGCTGTCGTCTGGTCTGGTGACGTCAGTTCTGCAGAAGCATTCTTCAACATGCCACAGTGCGTTCGGCTGTTTCAACGAACAGTGCAAATCGTTTAATGTAGACGGAAGCCACAAAAGCTTTTTTGGGATTCCAAATCCAGAAAAAATCAAAAGATTCCTATGCACTTTGTAAAAAGTGGCTTGAAAATTTAAAGAAAGCCAAGTTGCCTAGTCATGCGAAAGAGTATAAATTAAAATGGCACAAATCGCACTTCGTGTGCGAAGACCATTTTACGAGGGAGTGCTTTCAAGGCACCAACAAAAATGATGTGGCTGCTTCGCTT